>LPNX010332670.1:131178-192659 GCA_001517045.1 Pseudotsuga menziesii
GCCGGAGTTTCACTTTGAACCAATTTCTTGGAATTAAAATTTAATCATAGATTTAAAAGAGAATTTGGAAAATGAGAGTGCATGCCAACTTTCACGATGTTGAGAGCTATTTTAGGCATCTTTAAGCCAAACCCTAACAAAACTGCACGATGCAGTCTCAGCTTTGACCAAATTCTCAGAATTGAAACCTGATCATATGTTTGGATGCATATTGGATAGACAAGCATGCACGCAACCTTTCACGATGTTTTGATCTATTTTGACCCCCTTTAAGCCCAACCCTGTCGAAACTGCACGATGGAGTTTCCTTTTCGAACAGTTTCTTAGAATTTAAATTTGATCATAAATTTGGATGCCCATTTGATGAACAAGCATGCATGCAAACTTTTGAGACATTCCAAAATATTTTCACCCCCTTTAAGTCAAACCTGAGCAAAACCGCACAAGAAGGTTTTCACGTTTAAGAAATTTCTCAAAACTAAAATTTAATCATAGATTTAATGGCGCATTTGGTAGATAAGAGTGCATGCTAACTTTCATGATGTTCAGAGCTATTTCGATCATTATTCAAGGTTGGTCAACTAAAACACTAAGAGATGTTATTTTTTCAGCTTTCTTGTAAGTGAAATTTGAAAGAGAATTGAGGTACCCATTTGAGAGATAACCATGCATACAAAATTTCAAGGGATTTCGAGCTATTTTGGACCTTAAGCAAACTTGGTGAAAACAAGCCCTAAAAGGTTGCATTTGTTTCCAATTTCTCAAAGCCATTTTCCCCTCCTTTAAGCCAAACCTTAGCGAAATAAAATGACGAAGTTTCACTTTTGATCAAACTCTCGGAGTTGAAATTTGATCATAGATTTGGATGACCGTTTGATATAAAAACGTGCACTCCAACTTTTGCAATGGTCCGAGCTATTTGGACCCCTTCGAGCCCAACTCTAACAAAAATGAACGACGAAGTTTCACTTCTGACTAATTTCTCATAATTGAAATTTGATCATAGATTTGGATGCTCGTTTGATAGGTAACTGTGCACTCCAACTTTCACAACGTTTTGAGCTATTTTTCACCCCTTGTAACCCCAACCTTAGTGAAACCGCATGACGGAGTTTCACTCTTGACAAATTTCTTGATATAAAAAGTTGATTATAGATTTAGATGTGCATTTGGAAGATAAGAATGCACGCCAACTTTCATGATGTTCAGAGTTATTTTTGTCTCCTTTAAGCCAAACCCTAACAAAACCGCACGATGAAGTTTTTATTTTGACCAACTTCTAAGAATTGAAACTTGATCACAGATTTGGATGTCCATTAGATAAACAAGCATGCACGCCAACTTTCACAATGTTCCAATCTATTTTGACCACCTTTAAGCCCAACCCTTGCAAAAAGGCATGATGAAGTTTCACTTTTGAGCAGTTTCGTATAGTTAAAATTTGATCATAGATTTGAATGCCCATTTGATAATGCACATGAAATTTTGAGACGTTCCAAAATATTTCACCCCCCTTAATCCCAACCTCAGCAAAACCATACAACAGAGTTTCACTTTTGACTAACTTCTTAGAATTAAAATTTGATCATAGATTTATCTTAGAATTTGGTAGATAATAGTTCACACCAACTTTCACAATGTTCGCAATTATTTTGGTTATTATTCAAGGTTGGTCAAGCAAAGGTCTAAGAGATGCTACCTTTTTGACTTTATTGTAAGTGAAATTTGAAAGAGAATTTGGGTGCCCATTTGAGAGATAACCATGCTTACACACTTTGAATGGATTTCGAGCTATTTTGGACCTTGGTCAAACTTGGTCAAACCAAGGCCTAAAATGTTGAACTTTTTTTCAATTTCTTAGAAATCAAATTTAACAGTAGATTTAGATACCCATTTAAGAGGCACACATAAAAACGTGAACAATGGAGTTTCACTTTTAACCAAGTTATTGGAATTAAAATTTAATCATTGCTTTAAATGCGCATCTAGAAGATAAGAGTGCATGCGAACTTTCACGATGTTGAGAGCTATTTTCAGCATCTTTAAGCAAAACCCTAACAAAACTGCAAGATGCAGTCTCAGCTTTGACCAAATTCTCAGAATTGAAACCTGATCATAGGTTTGGATGCATATTGGATACACAAGCATGCACACCAACTTTTGCGACGTTTCGAGCTATGTTGACCCCCTTTCAGCCCAACCCTGTCGAAACCGCACGAAGGAGTTTCACTTTCGAGCAGTTTCTTAGATTTTAATTTTGTTCATAAATCTGGATGCTCATTTGATGAATAAGTGTGCAAGCAAACTTCCGAGACATTCCAAAATATTTTCACCCCCTTTAAGTACAACCTTAGAAAAACTACACAACGAAGTTTCACGTTTGACTAATTTTTCAAAATTAAAATTTAATCCTATATTTATCGGCGCATTTCGTAGCAAAACCATACAAGAGAGTTTCGGTTTTGACTAATTTCTCAGAATTAAAATTTGATCGTATATTTATCTTAGCATTGGGTAGATAACAATGCACACCAACTTTCACGATGTTCGAAGTTATTTTGGTCATTATTCAAGGTTGGTCAAGGAAAGGTCTAAGAGATGCTATTTTTTTGACTTTCTTGTAAGTGAAATTTGAAAGAGAATTTAGGTACCCATTTGAGAGATAACCATGCATACACACTTTTAGGGGATTTCGAGCTATTTTGGACCTTGGTCAAACCAAGGCCTAAAAGGTCACACTTTTTTCCAATTTCTTAGAAATCAAATTTAAAAGTAGATTTAGATACCCATTTAAGAGGCACATATAAAAACGTGCAAGGCCAGGTTTCACTTTGAACCAATTTCTTGGAATTAAAATTTAATCATAGATTTAAAATCGCATTTCGAAAAGAAGAGTGCATGCCAACTTTCACGATGTTGAGAGATATTTTAGGCATCTTTAAGCCAAACCCTAACAATCCTGCACGATGCAGTCTCAGCTTTGACCAAATTCTCAGAATTGAAACCTGATCATATGTTTGTATGCATATTGGATAGACAAGCATGCATGCCAACTTTCACAATGTTTCGAGCTATTTTGACCCCCTTTAAGCCCAACCCTGTCGAAACCGCACAACGGAGTTTCCTTTTCGAACAGTTTCTTAGAATTTAAATTTGATCATAAATTTGGGTGCCCATTTGATGAACAAGCATGCATGCAAACTTTTGAGAGATTCCAAAATATTTTCACCCCCTTTAAGCCAATCCTTAGAAAAACCACGCAACGGAGTTTCACATTTAAGTAATTTCTCAAAACTAAAATTTAATCTTAGATTTATTGGCGCATTTGGTAGATAAGAGTGCATGCTAACTTTCATGGTGTTCGGAGCTATTTTGGTCATTATTCAAGGTTGGTCAAGTAAAAGACTAAGAGATGTTATTTTTTCAGCTTTCTTGTAAGTGAAATTTGAAAGAGAATTGAGGTACCCATTTGAGAGATAACCATGCATACAAAATTTCAAGGGATTTCGAGCTATTCTAGACCTTAAGCAAACTTGGTGAAACCAACCCCTAAAAGGTTGCATTTGTTTCCAATTTCTCAAAGCCATTTCCCCTCCTTTAAGCCAAACTTTAGCGAAATCGAACGACGAAGTCTCACTTTTGACCAAACTCTCGGAGTTGAAATTTGATCATAGATTTGGATGACCGTTTGATATAAAAACGTGCACCCCAACTTTTGCAATGGTCCGAGCTATTTGGACCCCTTCGACCCCAACTCTAGCGAAAATGAACGACGAAGTTTCACTTCTGACTGATTTCTCAGAATTGAAATTTGATCATAGATTTGGATGCCTGTTTGATAGGTAATTGTGCACTCCAACTTTCATAACGTTTTGAGCTATTTTTTCCCCTTGTAAACCGACCTTAGCGAAACCGCATGACAGAGTTTCACTCTTGACAAATTTCTTGATATTAAAATTTGATTATAGATTTATATGTGCATGTGGAAGATAATAGTGCACGCCAAATTTCATGATGTTCAGAGTTATTTTTGTCTCCATTAGATAAACAAGCATGAACGCCAACTTTCACAATGTTCCTATCTATTTTGACCACCTTTAAGCCCAACGCTAGCTAAAAGGCATGGCGAAGTTTCACTTTTGAGCAGTTTCGTATAGTTGAAGTTTGATCATAGATTTGAATGCCCATTTCATAGACAAGCGTGCACATGAAATTTTGAGACGTTGCAAAATATTTCACCCCCTTAATCCCAACCTCAGCAAAACCATACAACAGAGTTTCACTTTTTACTAACTTCTTAGAATTAAAATTTGATCATATATTTATCTTAGAGTTTGGTAGATAACAATTCACACCAACTTTCACAATGTTCGCAGTTATTTTGGTCATTATTCAAGGTTGGTCAAGCAAAGGTCTAAGAGATGCTACTTTTTCAACTTTCTTGTAAGTGAAATTTGAAAGAGAATTTGGTGCCCATTTGATAGACAACCATGCATACACACTTTCAAGGGATTTCGAGCTATTTTGGACCTTGGTCAAACTTGGCCAAACCAAGGCCTAAAATGTTTAACTTTTTTCAATTTCTTAGAAATCAAATTTAAATGTAGATTTAGATACCCATTTAAGAGGCACACACAAAAACGTGAACAACGGAGTTTCACTTTTAACCAATTTATTGGAATTAAAATTTAATCATTGATTTAAATGCGCATTTGGAAGATAAGAGTGCATACCAACTTTCACGATGTTGAGAGCTATTTTCGGCATCTTTAAGCAAAAACCCTAACAAAACTGAAGATGCAGTCTCGACTTTGACCAAATTCTCAGAATTGAAACCTGATCATAGGTTTGGACGCATATTGGATAGAGAAGCACGCACGCCAACTTTTGCAACGTTTCGAGCTATTTTGACCCCCTTTAAGCCCAACCCTGTCGAAACCGCATGAAGGAGTTTCACTTTCGAGCAGTTTCTTAGAATTTAATTTTGATCATAAATTTGGATGCTCATTTGATGAACAAGTGTGCAAGAAAACTTTTGAGACATTCCAAAATATCTTCACCCCCTTTAAGCACAACCTTAGAAACACTGCACGACGAAGTTTCACGTTTGACTAATTTCTCAAAATTAAAATTTAATCCTAGATTTATCGGCGCATTTCATAGCAAAACCATACAAGAGAGTTTTGGTTTTGACTAATTTCTCAGAATTAAAATTTGATCGTATATTTATCTTAGCATTGGGTAGATAACAATGCACACCAACTTTCACGATGTTCGAAGTTATTTTGGTCATTATTCAAGGTTGGTCAAGCAAAGGTCTAAGAGATGCTATTTTTTTTACTTTCTTGTAAGTGAAATTTGAAAGAGAATTTAGGTACCCATTTGAGAGATAACCATGCATACACACTTTTAGGGGATTTCGAGCTATTTTGGACCTTGGTCAAACCAAGGCCTAAAAGGTCACACTTTTTTCTAATTTCTTAGAAATCAAATTTAAAAGTAGATTTAGATACCCATTTAAGAGGCACACATAAAAACGTGCAAGACAGATTTTCACTTTGAACCAATTTCTTGGAATTAAAATTTAATCATAGATTTAAAAGCGCGTTTGGATAATAGGAGTGCATGCCAACTTTCACGATGCAGTTTCAGCTTTGACGAAATTCTCAGAATCGAAACCTGATCATATGTTTGGATGCATATTGGGTAGACAAGCATGCACGCCAACTTTCACGACGTTTCGAGCTATTTTGACCCCATTTAAGCCCAACCCTGTCGAAACCGCATGACAGAGATTCCTTTTCGAACAGTTTCTTAGAATTTAAATTTGATCATAAATTTGGATGCCAATTTGATGAACAAGCATGCAAGCAAACTTTTGAGACATTCCAAAATATTTTCACCCCATTTAAGCCAAACCTTAGCAAAAGCGCGCAACAGAGTTTCACGTTTAAGTAATTTCTCAAAGCTAAAATTTAATCATAGATTTATTGGCGCATTTGGTACATAAGAGTGCATGCTAACTTTCGTGGTGTTCGGAGCTATTTTGGTCATTATTCAAGGTTGGTCAAGTAAAAGACTAAGAGATGTTATTTTTTCAGCTTTCTTGTAAGTGAAATTTGAAAGAAAATTGAGGTACCCATTTGAGAGATAACCATGCATACAAAATTTCAAGGGATTTCGAGCTATTCTGGACCTTAAGCAAACTTGGTGAAACCAAGCCCTAAAATTTGATCATAGAATTAAAATTAAAATTTAAGCATAGAATTAAAATTTGATCGTAGTTTCATGTTAGCATTCGGTAAATAACAATGCACACCAACTTTCATGATGTTCGAAGTTATTTTGGTCATTATTCAAGGTTGGTCAAGCAAAGGTCTAAGAGATGCTATTTTTTTGACTTTCTTGTAAGTGAAATTTGAAAGAGAATTTAGGCACCCATTTGAGAGATAACCATGCATACACACTTTTAGGGGATTTCAAGCTATTTTGGACCTTGGTCAAACCAAGGCCTAAAAGGTCACACTTTTTTCCAATTTCTTAGAAATCAAGTTTAAAAGTAGATTTAGATACCCATTTAAGAGGCACACATAAAAACGTGTAAGACGGAGTTTCAGTTTGAACCAATTTCTTGGAATAAAAATTTAATCATAGATTTAAAAGAACATTTGGAAAATAAGAGTGCATGCCAACTTTCACGATGTTGAGAGCTATTTTAGGCATCTTTAAGCCAAACCCTAACAAAACTGCACGATGCAATCTCAGCTTTGACCAAATTCTCAAAATCAAAACCTGATCATATGTTTGGATGCATATTGGATAGACAAGCATGAACTCCGACTTTCACGACGTTTCGAGCTATTTTGACCCCCTTTAAGCCCAACCCTGTCGAAACCGGACGACGGAGTTTCCTTTTCGAACAGTTTCTTAGAATTTAAATTTGATCATAAATTTGGATGCCCATTTGATGAACAAGCATGCATGGAAACTTTTGAGACATTCCAAAATATTTTCACCCCCTTTAAGCCAAACTTTAGCAAAACCGCGCAACGGAGTTTCACTTATAAGTAATTTCTCAAAACTAAAATTTAATCGTAGATTTATTGGCGCATTTGGTAGATAAAAGTGCATGCTAACTCTCATGGTGTTCGGATCTATTTTGGTCATTATTCAAGGTTAGTCAAGTAAAAGACTAAGAGATGTTATTTTTTCATCTTTCTTGTAAGTGAAATTTGAAAGAGAATTGAGGTACCCGTTTGAGAGATAACCACGCATACAAACTTTCTAGGGATTTCGAGCTATTTTGGACCTTAAACAAACTTGGTGAAACCAAGCCCTAAAAGGTTGCATTTGTTTCCAATTTCTCAAAGCCATTTTCCCCTCCTTTAAGCCAAACCTTAACCAAATCGAACGACGAAGTTTCACTTTTGACGAAACTCTCAGAGTTGAAATTTTATTATAGATTTGGATGACCGTTTGATATAAAAACATGCACGCCAACTTTTTCAATGGTTCGAGCTATTTGGACCCCTTCGAGCCCAACTCTAGCGAAAATGAACGACGAAGTTTCACTTCTGACTAATTTCTCAGAATTGAAATTTGACCATAGATTTGGATGCCCGTTTGATAGGTAATTGTGCACTCCAACTTTCACAACATTTTGAGCTATTTTCACCCCTTGTAACCCCAACCTTAGCGAAACCGCATGACGAAGTTTCACTCTGGAAGATAAGAGTGCATGCCAACTTTCATGATGTTCAGAGATATTTTCGTCTCCTTTAAGCCAAACCCTAACAAAACCGCACGATGGAGTTTTGCTTTTGACCAACTTCTAAGAATTCAAATTTGATCATAGATTTGGATGTCCATTAGATAAACAAGCATGCACGCCAACTTTCACAATGTTCCAATCTATTTTGACCACCTTTAAGCCCAACCCTAGCTAAAAGGCATGACGAAGTTTCACTTTTGAGCAGTTTCGTATAGTTTAAATTTGATCATAGATTTGAATGCCCATTTGATAGACAAGCGTGCACACGAAATTTTGAGACGTTCCAAAACATTTCACCCTCCTTAATCCCAACCTCAGCAAAACCATACAACAGAGTTTCACTTTTGAGTAACTTCTTAGAATTAAAATTTGATCATATATTTATCTTAGAATTTGGTAGATAACAGTTCACACCAACTTTCAAAATGTTCACAGTTATTTTGGTCATTATTCAAGGTTGGTCAAGCAAAGGTCTAAGAGATGCTATTTTTTCTACTTTCTTGTAAGTGAAATTTGAAAGAGAATTTGGGTGCCCATTTGAGAGATAACCATGCATACACACTTTCAAGGGATTTCGAGCTATTTTGGACCTTGGTCAAACTTGCTCAAACGAGGGCCTAAAATGTTGAATTTTTTTTCAATTTCTTAGAAATCAAATTTAAAAGTAGATTTAGATACCCATTTAAGAGGCACACATAAAAACGTGAACAACGGAGTTTCACTTTTAACCAATTTATTTGAATTAAAATTCAATCATTGATTTAAATGCGCATTTGGAAGATAAGAGTGCATGCCAACTTTCATGATGTTGAGAGCTATTTTCAGCATTTTTAAGCAAAACCCTAACAAAACTACAAGATACAGTCTCAGCTTTGACCAAATTCTCATAATTGAAACCTGATCATAGGTTTGTATGCATATTGGATAGACAAGCATTCATGCCAACTTTTGCGATGTTTCGAGCTATTTTGACCCCCTTTAAGCCCAACCCTATCGAAACCGCATGGAGGAGTTTCACTTTCGAGCAGTTCCTTAGAATTTAATTTTGATCATAAATTTGGATGCTCGTTTGATGAACAAGTGTGCAAGCAAAATTTTGAGACATTCCAAAATATCTTCAAACCCTTTAAGCAAAACCTTAGAAAAACTGCATAACAAAGTTTCACGTTTGACTAATTTCTCAAAATTAAAATCTAATCCTAGATTTATCGGTGCATTTCGTAGCAAAACCAGACAACAGAGTTTCAGTTTTGAGTAATTTCTCAGAATTAAAATTTGATCATAGATTTATCTTAGCATTGGTTAGATAACAATGCACACCAACTTTCACGATGTTCGAAGTTATTTTGGTCATTATTCAAGGTTGGTCAAGCAAAGGTCTACGAGATGCTATTTTTTTTACTTTCTTGTAAGTGAAATTTGAAAGAGAATTTAGGTACCCATTTGAGAGATAACCATGCATACACTTTTTTAGGGGATTTCGAGATATTTTGGACCTTGGTCAAACCAACGCCTAAAAGGTCACACTTTTTTCCAATTTCTTAGAAATCAAATTTAAAAGTAGGTTTAGACACCCATTGAAGAGGCACACTTAAAAACGTGCAAGACGGAGTTTCACTTTGAACCAATTTCTTGGAATTAAAATTTAATCATAGATTTAAAAGCACATTGGGAAAATAAGAGTGCATGCCAACTTTCACGATGTTGAGAGCTATTTTAGGCATCTTTAAGCCAAACCCTAACAAAACTGCACGATGCAGTCTGCGCTTTGACCAAATTCTTAGAATTGAAACATGATCATATGTTTGGATGCATATTGGATAGACAAGAATGCACGCCAACTTTCACGACGTTTCGAGCTATTTTGACCCCCTTTAAGCCCAACCCTGTCGAAACCGCACGACAGAGTTTCCTTTTCGAACAGTTTCTTAGAATTTAAATTTGATCATAAATTTGGATGCTCATTTAAGCCAAACCTTAGCAAAACCGCGCAACAGAGTTTCACGTTTATGTAATTTCTCAAAACTAAAATTTAATCGTAGATTTATTGGCGCATTTGGTAGATAAGAGTGCATGCTAACTTTCATGGTGTTCAGAGCTATTTTGGTCATTATTCAAGGTTGTTCAAGTAAAAGTTTAAGAGATGTTATTTTTTCAGCTTTCTTGTAAGTGAAATTTGAAAGAGAATTGAGGTACCCGTTTGAGAGATAACCATGCATACAAACTTTCAAGGGATTTCGAGCTATTTTGGACCTTAAGCAAACTTGGTGAAACCAAGCCCTTAAAGGTTGCATTTGTTTCCAATTTCTCAAAGCCATTTTCCCCTCCTTTAAGCCAAACCTTAGTGATATCGAACGACGAAGTTTCACTTTTGACTAAACTCTCGTAGTTGAAATTTGATCATAGATTTGGATGACTATTTGATATAAAAACGTGCACGCCAACTTTTGTAATGGTCCGAGCTATTTAGACACCTTCAAGCCCAACTGTAGCAAAATTGAACGACGAAGTTTGACTCTTGACTAATTTCTCAGAATTGAAATTTGATCATAGATTTGGATGCCCATTTGATAGGTAACTGTGCACTCCATCTCTCACAACATTTTGAGCTAGTTTCACCTCTTGTAACCCCAACCTTAGCAAAACCACATGACGGAGTTTCACTCTTGACAAATTTCTTGATATTAAAATTTGATTATAGATTTATATGTGCATTTGGAAGATAAGAGTGCATGCCAACTTTCATGATGTTCAGAGTTATTTTCATCTCCTTTAAGCCAAACACTAACAAAACCGCACAATGGATATTTGCTTTTGACCAACTTCTAAGAATTGAAACTTGATCATAGATTTGGATGTCCATTAGATAAAAAAGCATGCACGCCAACCTTTAATCCCAACCCTAACTAAAAGGCATGACGAAGTTTCACTTTTGAGCAGTTTCGTATAGTTGAAATTTGATCATAGATTTGAATGCCCATTTGATAGACAAGCGTGCACAAAAAATTTTGAGACGTTCCAAAATATTTCACCCCCCTTAATCCCAACCTCAGCAAAACCATACAACAGAGTTTCACTTTTGACTAACTTCTTAGAATTAAAATTTGATCATAGATTTATCTTAGAATTTGGTAGATAACAGTTCCCACGAAATTCACAATGTTCACAGTTATTTTGGTCATTATTCAAGGTTGGTCAAGCAAAGATCTAACAGATGCTACTTTTTTTACTTTCTTGTAAGTGAAATTTGAAAGAGAATTTGGTCAAACCAAGGCCTAAAATGTTGAACTTTTTTTCAATTTCTTAGAAATCAAATTTAAAAGTAGATTTAGATACCCATTTAAGAGGCACACATAAAAACATGAACAACGGAGTTTCACTTTTAACCAATTTATTGGAATTAAAATTTAATCATTGATTTAAATGCGCATTTGGAAGATAAGAGTGCATGCCAACTTTCACGATGTTGAGAGCTATTTTCGGCATCTTTAAGCAAAACCCTAACAAAACTACAAGATGCAGTCTCAGCTTTGACCAAATTCTCAGAATTGAAACCTGATCATAGGTTTGGATGCATATTGGATAGAAAAGCATGCATGCCAACTTTTGCGACGTTTCGAGCTATTTTGACCCCCTTTAAGCCCACCCTGTCGAAACCGCACGAAGGAGTTTCACTTTCGAGCAGTTTCTTAGAATTTAATTTTGATCATAAATTTGGATGCTCATTTGATGAACAACTGTGCAAGCAAACTTTTGAGACATTACAAAATATTTTCACCCCCTTTAAGCACAACCTTAGAAAAACTGCACAACAAAGTTTCATTTTTGACTAATTTCTCAAAATTAAAATTTAATCCTAGATTTATGGGTTCATTTCGTAGCAAAACCATACAACAGAGTTTCGGTTTTGACTAATTTCTCAGAGTTAAAATTTGATCGTAGATTTATCTTAGCATTGGGTAGATAACAATGCACACCAACTTTCACGATGTTCGAAGTTATTTTGGTCATTATTCAAGGTTGGTCAAGCAAAGGTCTAAGAGATGCTATTTTTTTTACTTTCTTGTAAGTTAAATTTGAAAGAGAATTTAGGTACCCATTTGAGAGATAACCATGCATACACGCTTTTAGAGGATTTCGAGCTATTTTGGACCTTTGTCAATCCAAGGCCTAAAAGGTCACACTTTTTTCCAATTTCTTAGAAGTCAAATTTAAAAGTAGATTCAGATACCCATTTAAGAGGCACACATAAAAACGTGCAAGACAGAGTTTCACTTTGAACCAATTTCTTGGAATTAAAATTTAATCATAGATTTAAAAGCACATTTGGAAAATAAGAGTGCATGCCAACTTTCACGATGTTGAGAGCTATTTTAGGCATCTTTAAGCCAAACCCTAACAAAACTGCACGATGCAGTCTGAGCTTTGACCAAATTCTCAGAATTGAAACTCGATCATATGTTTGGATGCATATTGGATAAACAAGCATGCGCGCCAACTTTCACGATGTTTCGAGCTACTTTGACCCCCTTTAATCCCAAACCTGTTGAAACCGCACGACGGAGTTTCCTTTTCGAACAGTTTCTTAGAATTTAAATTTGATCATAAATTTGGATGCCCATTTGATGAACAAGCATGCATGCAAACTTTTGAGACATTCCAAAATATTTTCACCCCCTTTAAGCCAAACCTTAGCAAAACCACGCAATGGAGTTTCATGTTTAAGTAATTGCTCAAAACTAAAATTTAATCATAGATTTATTGGCGCATTTGGTAGATAAGAGTGCATGCTAAATTTCATGGTGTTCGGAGCTATTTTGGTCATTATTCAAGGTTGTTCAAGTGAAAGAATAAGAGATTTTATTTTTTCAGCTTTCTTGTGAGTGAAATTTGAAAGAGAATTGAGGTACCCATTTGAGAGATAACCATGCATACAAACTTTCAAGGGATTTCGAGCTATTTTGGACCTTGATCAAACTTGGTGAAACCAAGCCCTAAAAGGTTGTCATTTGTTTCCAATTTCTCAAAGCCATTTTCCCCTCCTTTAAGCCAAACCTTAGCGAAATCGAAAAACGAAGTTTCACTTTTGACCAAACTCTCGGAGTTGAAATTTGATCATAGATTTGGATGAATATTTGATATAAAAATGTGCACGCCAACTTTTGCAATGGTCCGAGCTATTTGGACCCCTTCGAGCCAAACTCTAGCGAAAATGAATGACGAAGTTTCACTTTTGACTAATATATCAGAATTGAAATTTGATAATAGATTTGGATGCCTGCTTGATAGGTAACTGTGCACTCCAACTTTCGCAACGTTTTGAGCTATTTTCACCCCATGTAACCCCAACCTTAGCAAAACCGCATGACGGAGTTTCACTCTTGACAAATTTCTTGATATTAAAATTTGATTATAGATTTAGATGTGCATTTGGAAGATAAGAGTGCACGCCAACTTTCATGATGTTCAGAGTTATTTTCATCTCCTTTAAGCCAAACCCTAACAAAACTGCACGATGGAGTTTTGCTTTTGACCAACTTGTAAGAATTGAAACTTGATCATAGATTTGGATGTCCATTAGATAAACAACCATGCACACCAACTTTAGCAATGTTCCAATCTATTTTGACCACCTTTAAGCCCAACCCTAGCTAAAAGGCATGACGAAGTTTTACTTTTGAGCAGTTTCGTATAGTTGAAATTTGATCATAGATTTGAATGCCCATTTGATAGACAAGCGTGCACACAAAATTTTGAGACGTTCCAAAATATTTCACCACCCTTAATCCCAACCTCAACAAAACCATACAACAGAGTTTCACTTTTGACTAACTTCTTAGAATTAAAATTTGATCATAGATTTATCTTAGAATTTGGTAGATAACAGTTCACACCAACTTTCACAATGTTCGAAGTTATTTTGGTCATTATTCAAGGTTGGTCAAGCAAAGGTCTAAGAGATGCTACTTTTTTGACTTTCTTGTAAGTGAAATGTGAAAGAGAATTTGGGTGCCCATTTGAGAGATAACCATGCATACACAATTTCAAGGGATTTCGAGCTATGTTGGACCTTGGTTTTCAAACTTGGTCAAACCAAGGCCTAAAATGTTGAATTTTTTTTCAATTTCTTAGAAATCAAATTTAAAAGTAGATTTAGATACCCATTTAAGAGGCACACATAAAAACGTGAACAACGGAGTTTCACTTTTAACCAATTTATTGGATTTTAAATTTAATCATTGATTTAAATGGCCATTTGGAAGATAAGAGTGCATGCCAACTTTCATGATGTTGAGAGCTATTTTCGGCATCTTTAAGCAAAACCCTAGCAAAACTGCAAGATGCAATCTCAACTTTGACCAAATTCTCATAATTGAAACCTGATCATAGTTTTGGATGCATATTGGATAGACAAGCATGCATGCCAACTTTTGCGACGTTTCAAGCTATTTTGACCCCCTTTAAACCCAACCCTGTCGAAACCGACGAAGGAATTTCACTTTCGAGCAGTTTCTTAGAATTTAATTTTGATCATAAATTTGGATGCTCATTTGATGAACAAGTGTGCAAGCAAGCTTTTGAGACATTCCAAAATATTTTCACCCCCTTTAAGTAAAACCTTAGAAAAACTGCACAACGAGGTTTCATGTTTGACTAATTTCTCAAAATTAAAATTTAATCATAGATTTATCGGCGCATTTCGTAGCAAAACCATAAAAAAGAGTTTCGGTTTTGACTAATTTCTCAGAATTAAAATTTGATCGTAGAATTATCTTAGCATTGGGTAGATAACAATGCACACCAACTTTCACAATGTTCGAAGTTATTTTGGTCATTATTCAAGGTTTGTCAAGCAAAGGTCTAGTAGATGCTATTTTTTTGACTTTCTTGTAAGTGAAATTTGAAAGAGAATTTAGGTGCCCATTTGAGAGATAACCATGCATACACACTTTTAGGGGATTTCGAGCTATTTTGGACCTTGGTCAAACCAACGCCTAAAAGGTCACACATTTTTCCAATTTCTTAGAAATCAAATTTAAAAGTAGATTTAGATACCCATTTAAGAGGCACACATAAAAACGTGCAAGACAGCGTTTCACTTTGAACCAATTTCTTGGAATTAAAATTTAATCATAGATTTAAAAGCGCATTTGGAAAATAAGAGTGCATGCCAACTTTCACGATGTTGAGAGCTATTTTAGGCATCTTTAAGCCAAACCCTAACAAAACTGCATGATGCAGTCTCAGCTTTGACCAAATTCTCAGAATTGAAACTTGATCATATGTTTGATGCATATTGCATAGAAAAGCATGCACGCCAAAAATTCACGACGTTTCGAGCTATTTTGACCCCCTTTAAGCCCAACCCTGTCGAAACCGCACGACGGAGTTTCATTTTCGAACAGTTTCTTAGAATTTAAATTTGATCATAAATTTGGATGCCCATTTTATGAACAAGCATGCATGCAATCTTTTGAGACATTCCAAAATATTTTCACCCCCTTTAAGCCAAACCTTAGCAAAACCGTGCAACGGAGTTTCACGTTTAAGTAATTTCTCAAAACTAAAATTTAATCGTAGATTTATTGGCACATTTGGTAGATAAGAGTGCATGCTAACTTTCATGATGTTCGGAGCTATTTTTGTCATTATTCAAGGTTGGTCAAGTAAAAGACTAAGAGATGTTATTCTTTCATCTTTCTTGTAAGTGAAATTTGAAAGAGAATTGAGGTACCCATTTGAGAGATAACCATGCATACAAACTTTCAAGGGATTTCGAGCTATTTTGGACCTTAAGCAAACTTGGTGAAACCAAGCCCTAAAAGGTTGCATTTGTTTCCAATTTCTCAAAGCCATTTTCCCCTCCTTTAAGCCAAACCTTAGCCAAATCGAACGATCAAGTTTCACTTTTGACCAAACTCTCAGAGTAGAAATTTGATCATAGATTTGGATGACCTTTTGATATAAAAACGTGCACGCCAACTTTTGCGATGGTCTGAGCTATTTGGACCCCTTCGATCCCAACTCTAGCAAAAATGAACGACAATGTTTCACTTCTGTCTAATTTCTCAGAACTGAAATTTGATCATAGATTTGGATGCCCGTCTGATAGGTAACTGTGCACTCCAACTTTCACAATGTTTTGAGCTATTTTCACCCCTTGTAACCCCAACCTTAGCGAAACTGCATGACGGAGTTTCACTCTTGACAAATTTCTTGATATTAAAATTTGATTATAGATTTAGATGTGCATTTGGAATATAAGAGTGCATGCCAACTTTCATGATGTTCAGAGTTATTTTCGTCTCTTTTAAGCCAAACCCTAACAAAACCGCACGATGGAGTTTTGCTTTTGACCAACTTCTAAGAATTGAAACTTGATCAGATATTTCAATGTCCATTAGATAAACAAGCATGCACACCAACTTTCACAATGTTCCAATCTATTTTGACCACCTTTAACCCCAACCCTAGCTAAAAGGCATGACAAAGTTTCACTTTTGAGCAGTTTCATATTGTTGAAATTTGATCATAGATTTGAATCCCCATTTGATAGTGCACACGAAATTTTGAGAGGTTCCAAAATATTTCACCCGCCTTAATCCCAACCTTAGCAAAACCATCCAACAGAGTTTCACTTTTGACTAACTTCTTAGAATTAAAATTTGATCATATATTTATCTTAGAATTTGGTAGATAACAGTTCACACCAACTTTCACAATGTTCGCAGTTATTTTGTTCATTATTCAAGGTTGGTCAAGCAAAGGCCTAAGAGATGCTACTTTTTCGACTTTCTTGTAAGTGAAATTTGAAAGAGAATTTGGGTGCCCATATGAGAGATAACCATGCATACACACTTTCAAGCGATTTCGAGCTATTTTGGACCTTGGTTTTCAAACTTGGTCAGACCAAGATCTAAAATGTTGTACTTTTTTTCAATTTCTTAGAAATCAAATTTAAAAGTATATTTAGATGCCCATTTAAGAGGCACACATAAAAACGTGAACAACGGAGTTTCACTTTTAACCAATTTATTGCAATTAAAATTTAATCATTGAATTAAATGCGCATTTGGAAGATAAGACTGATTTCCAACTTTCACGATGTTGAGAGCTATTTTCGGCATGTTTAAGGAAAACCTTAAGAAAATTGCAAGATGTAGTCTCAGCTTTGACCAAATTCTTAGAATTGAAACCTGATCATAGGTTGCGATGCATATTGCATAGACAAGCATGCACGCTAACTTTTGCAACATTTCGACCTAGTTTGCCCCCCTTTAAGCCCAACCCTGTCGAAACCGCACGAAGGAGTTTCACTTTCGAGCAGTTTCTTAGAATTTAATTTTAATCATAAATTGGGATGCTCATTTGATGAACAAGTGTGCAAGCAAACTTTTGAGACATTCCAAAATATTTTCACCCCCTCTAAGCACAACCTTAGAAAAACTGCACAACGAAGTTTCACGTTTGACTAATTTCTCAAAATTAAAATTTAATCCTAGATTTATCGGCGCATTTCGTAGCAAAACCATACAACAGAGTTTCGGTTTTGACTTATTTCTCAGAATTAAAATTTGATCATAGATTTATCTTAGCATTGGGTAGATAACAATGCACACCAACTTTCACGATGTTCGAAGTTATTTTGGTCATTATTCAAGGTTGGTCAAGCAAAGGTTTAAGAGATGCTATTTTTTTGACTTTCTTGTAAGTGAAATTTGAAAGAGAATTTAGGTACCCATTTGAGAGATAATCATGCATACACACTTTTAGGGGATTTCGAGCTATTTTGGACCTTGGTCAAACCAAGGCCTACAAGGTCACACTTTTTTACAATTTCTTAGAAATCAAATTTAAAAGTAGATTTAGATACCCATTTAAGAGGCACACATAAAAACATGCAAGACGGAGTTTCACTTTGAACCAATTTCTTTGAATTAAAATTTAATCATCGATTTAAAAGCGCATTTGGAAAATAAGAGTGCATGCCAACTTTCACGATGTGGAGAGCTCTTTTCGGCATCTTTAAGGAAAACCCTAACAAAACTGCACGATGCAGTCTCAGCTTTGACCAAGCATGCACGCCAACTTTCATGATGTTTGGAGCTATTTTAACCCCCTTTAAGCCCAACCCTGTCGAAACCGCATGACGGAGTTTCCTTTTCGATCAGTTTCTTAGAATTTAAATTTGATCATAAATTTTGATGCCCATTTGATGAACAAGCATGCATGCAAAATTTTGAGACATTCCAAAATATTTTCACCCCCTTTAAGCCAAACCTTAGCAAAACTGCGCAAGAAGGTTTTCACGTTTAAGTAATTTCGCAGTTTTGGTAGATAATTGTGCATGCTAACTTTCATGATGTTCAGAGCTATTTCGCTCATTATTCAAGGTTGGTCAAGTAAAAGACTAAGAGATGTTATTTTTTCAGCTTTCTTGTAAATGAAATTTGAAAGAGAATTGAGATACCCATTTGAGAGATAACAATGCATACAAACTTTTAAGGGATTTTGAGCTATTTTGGACCTTAAGCAAACTTGGTGAAACCAAGCCGTAAAAGGTGGCATTTGTTTCCAATTTCTCAAAGCCATTTTCCCCTCCTTTAAGCCAAACCTTAGCGAAATGGAATGATGAAGTTTCACTTTTGACAAAACTCTCGGAGTTGAAATTTGATCATAGATTTGGATGACCGTTTGATATAAAAACGTGCACGCCAACTTTTGCAATGGTCTGAGCTATTTGGACCCCTTCTAGCCCAACTCTAGCGAAAATGAACGACGAAGTTTCACTTCTGACTAATTTCTCAGAATTGAAACTTGATCATAGATTTGGATGCCCGTTTGATAGGTAACTGTGGACTCGAACTTTCACAATTTTTTGAGCTATTTTCACCCATAGTAACCCCAACCTTAGCGAAACTGCATGATGGAGTTTCACTCTTGACAAATTTCTTGATATTAAAATTTGATTATAGATTTAGATGTGCATTTGGAAGATAAGATTGCACGCCAACTTTCATGATGTTCAGAGTTATTTTCATCTCCTTTAAGCCAAACCCTAACAAAACCGCACGATGGAGTTTTGCTTTTGACCAACTTCTAAGAATTGAAACTTGATCATAGATTTGGATGTCCATTAGATAAACAAGCATGCACGCCAAATTTCAAAATGTTAAAATCTATTTTGACCACCTTTAAGCCCAACCCTAGCTAAAAGGCATGACGAAGTTTCACTTTTGAGCAGTTTCATAGAGTTGAAATTTGATCATAGATTTGAATTCCCATTTGATAGTGCACACGAAATTTTGAGACATTCCAAAATATTTCACCCCCCTTAATCCCAACCTCAGCAAAACCATACAACAAAGTTTCACTTTTGACTAACTTCTTAGAAATAAAATTTGGTCATAGATTTATCTTAGAATTTGGTAGATAACAGTTCACACCAACTTTCACAATGTTCCCAGTTATTTTTTTCATTATTCAAGGTTGGTCAAGCAAAGGTCTAAGAGATGCTACTGTTTCGACTTTCTTTGTAAGTGAAATTTGAAATAGAATTTGGGTGCCCATTTAAGAGATAACCATGCATACACACATGCCCATTTCGAGCTATTTTGGACCTTGGTCAAACTTGGGCAAACCAAGGCCTAAAATGTTGAACTTTTTTTCAATTTCTTAGAAATCAAATTTAAAAGTAGATTTAGATACCCAATTAAGAGGCACACATAAAAACGTGAACAACGTAGTTTCACTTTTAACCAATTTATTGGAATTAAAATTTAATCATTGATTTAAATGCGCATTTGGAAGATAAGAGTGCATGCCAACTTTCGCGATGTTGAGAGCTATTTTCGGCATCTTTAAGCAAAACCCTAACAAAACTGCAAGATGCAGTCTCAACTTTGACCAAATTCTCAGAATTGAAACCTGATCATAGGTTTGGATGCATATTGGATACACAAGCATGCACGCCAACTTTTGCGACGTTTCGAGCTATTTTAACCCCCTTTAAGCCCAACCCTGTCGAAACTGCACGAAGGAGTTTCACTTTCGAGCAGTTTCTTAGAATTTAATTTTGATCATAAATTTGGATGCTCATTTGATGAACAAGTGTGCAAGCAAACTTTTGAGACATTCCAAAATATTTTCACCCCCTTTAAGTACAACCTTAGAAAAACTACACAACGACGTTTCACGTTTGACTAATTTCTCAAAATTAAGATTTAATCCTAGATTTATTGGCACATTTCGTAGCAAAACCATACAACAGAGTTTCCGTTTTGACTAATTTCTCAGAATTAAAATTTGATCTTAGATTCATCACAAGAGATGCTTTTTTTTAACTTTCTTATAAGTGAAATTTGAAAGAGAATTCAGGTACCCATTTGAGAGATAACCATGCATACACACTTTTTGGGGATTTCGAGCTATTTTGGACCTTGGTCAAACCAAGGCATAAAAGGTCACACTTTTTTCCAATTTCTTAGAAATCAAATTTAAAGGTAGATTTAAATACCCATTTAAGAGGCACACATAAACACGTGCAAGACGGAGTTTCACTTTGAACCAATTTCTTGGAATTAAAATTTAATCATAGATTTAAAAGTGCATCTGGAAAATAAGAGTGCATGCCAACTTTCACGATGTTGAGAGCTATTTTAGGCATCTTTAAGACAAACCCTAACAAAACTGCATGATGTAGTCTCAGCTTTGACCAAATTCTTAGAATTGAAACCTGATCATATGTTTGGATGCATATTGGATAGACAAGCATGCACGCCGACTTTCACGACGTTTCGAGCTATTTTGACCCCCTTTAAGCCCAACCCTGTCGAAACTGCACGACGGATTTTCCTTTTCGAACAGTTTCTTAGAATTTAAATTTGATCATAAATTCGGATGCTCATTTGATGAACAAGCATGCATGCAAACGTTTAAGACATTCAAAAATATTTTCACCCCCTTTAAGCCAAACCTTAGCAAAACCGCGCAACGGAGTTTCACGTTTAAGTAATTTCTCAAAACTAAAATTTAATCGTACATTTATTGGCGCATTTGGTAGATAAGAGTGCATGCTAACTTTCATGGTGTTCGGAGCTATTTTGGTCATTATTCAAGGTTGGTCAAGTAAAAGACTAAGAGATGTTACTTTTTCAGCTTTCTTGTAAGTGAAATTTGAAAGAGAATTGAGGTACCCATTTGAGAGATAACCATGCATACAAACTTTCAAGGGATTTCGAGCTATTTTGGACCTTAAGCAAACTTGGTGAAACCAAGCCCTAAAAGGTTGCATTTGTTTCCAATTTCTCAAAGCCGTTTTCCCATCCTTTAATGCAAACCTTAGCGAAATGGAACGACAAAGTTTCACTTTTGACCAAACTCTCGGAGTTGAAATTTAATCATAGATTTGGATGACCGTTTGATATAAAAACGTGCACACCAACTTTTACAATGGTCAGAGCTATTTGGACCCCTTCGAGCCCAACTCTAGCGAAAATGAACGACAAAGTTTCACTTTTGACTAATTTCTCAGAATTGAAATTTGATCATAGATTTGGATGCCCGTTTGATAGGTAACTGTGCACTCCAACTTTCACAATGTTTTGAGCTATTTTCACCCCTTGTAACCCCAACCTTAGCGAAACCGCATGACCGAGTTTCACTATTGACAAATTTCTTGATATCAAAATGTGATTATAGATTTAGATGTGCATTTGGAAGATAAGAGTGCACGCCAACTTTCATGATGTTCAGAGTTATTTTCATCTTCTTTAAGCCAAACCCTAACAAAACCGCATGATGTAGTTTTGCTTTTGACCAACTTCTAAGAATTGAAACTTGATCATAGATTTGGATTTCCATTAGATAAACAAGCATGCACGCCAACTTTCACAGTGTTCCAATCTATTTCAACCACCTTTAAGCCCAACCCTAGATAAAAGGCATGACGAAGTTTCACTTTTGAGCATTTCGTATAGTTGAAATTTGATAATCGATTTGAATGCCCATTTGATAGACAAGCCTACACACGAAATTTTGAGACGTTCCAAAATATTTCACCCCCCTTAATTCCAACATCAGCAAAACCATACAACAGAGTTTCACTTTTGACTAACTTCTTAGAATTAAAATTTGATCATAGATTTATCTTAGAATTTGGTAGATAACAGTTCACACCAACTTTCACAATGTTCGCAGTTATTTTGGTCATTATTCAAGGTTGGTCAAGCAAAGGTCTAAGAGATGCTACTTTTTTTACTTTCTTGTAAGTGAAATTTGAAAGAGAATTTGGGTGCCCATTTGAGAGATAACCAAGCATACACAATTTCAAGGGGTTCCGAGCTATTTTGGGCCTTGGTCAAACCAAGGCCTAAAATGTTGAACTTTTTTTTTTCAATTTCTTAGAAATCAAATTTAAAAGTAGATTTAGATACCCATTTAAGAGGCACACATAAAAACGTGAACAACGGAGTTTCACTTTTAACCAATTTATTGAAATTTAAATTTAATCATTGATTTAAATGCGCATTTGGAAGATAAGAGTGCATGCCAACTTTCACGATGTTGAGAGTTATTTTCGGCATCTTTAAGCAAAACCCTAACATAACTACAAGATGCAGTCTCAGCTTTGACCAAATTCTCAGAATTGAAACCTGATCATAGGTTTGGATGCATATTGGATAGACTAGCATGCACGCCAATGTTTGCGACGTTTCGAGCTATTTTGACCCCCTTTAAGCCCAACCCTGTCAAAACCGCACGAAGGAGTTTCACTTTCGAGCAGTTTCTTAGAATTTAATTTTGATCATAAATTGGGTGCTCATTTGATGAACAAGTGTGCAAGAAACATTTTGAGACATTCCAAAATATTTTCACCCCCTTGAAGCACAACCTTAGAAAAACTGCACAACGAAGTTTCACGTTTGACTAATTTCTCAAAATTAAAATTTAATCCTAGATTTATCGTCGCATTTCGTAGCAAAACTCTACAACAGAGTTTCGGGTTTGACTAATTTCTCAGAATTAAAATTTGATCGTAGATTTATCTTAGCATTGGGTAGATAACAATGCACACCAACCTTCACGATGTTCGAAGTTATTTTGGTCATTATCCAAGGTTGGTCAAGCAAAGGTCTAAGAGATGCTATTTTTTTGATTTTCTTGTAAGTCAAATTTGAAAGAGAATTTACGTACACATTTGAGAGATAACCATGCATACACACTTTTAGGGGATCTCGATGTATTGTGGACCTTGGTCAAACCAAGGCCTAAAAGGTCACACTTTTTTCCAATTTCTTAGAAATCAAATTTAAAAGTAGATTTAGATACCCTACTTTTAGATACCCATTTAAGAGGCACACATAAAAACGTGCAAGACGGAGTTTCACTTTGAACCAATTTCTTGTAATTAAAATTTATTCATAGATTTAAAAGCGCATTTGGAAAATAAGAGTGCATGCCAACTTTCACGATGTTGAGAGCTGTTTTAGGCATCTTTAAGCCAAACCCTAACAAAACTGCATGATGCAGTATCAGCTTTGACCAAATTCTCAGAATTGAAACCTGATCATATGTTTGGATGCATATTGGATAGACAAGCATGCATGCCAACTTTCATGACGTTTCGAGCTATTTTGACCCCCTTTAAGCCCAAACCTGTCGAAACCGCACGACGGAGTTTCCTTTTCGAACAGTTTCTTAGAATTTAAATTTGATCATAAATTTGGATACCCATTTGATGAACAAGCATGCATGCAAACTTTTGAGACATTCCAAAATATTTTCACCCCCTTTAAGCCAAACCTTAGCAAAACCGCGCAACGGAGTTTCACGTTTAAGTAATTTCTCAAAACTAAAATTTAATCGTAGATTTATTGGCGCATTTGGTATATAAGAGTGCATGCTAACTTTCATGGTGTTCGGAGCTATTTTGGTCATTATTCAAGGTTGGTTAAGTAAAAGATGAAGAGATGTTATTTTTTCAGCTTTCTTGTAAGTGAAATTTGAAAGAGAATTGAGGTACCCATTTGAGAGATAACCATGCATACAAGCTTTCAAGGGATTTCAAGGTATTTTGGACCTTAAGTAAACTTGGTGAAACCAAGCCCTAAAAGGTTGCATTTGTTTCCAATTTCTCAAAGCCATTTTCCCCTCCTTTAAGCCAAACCTTAGCGAAATCAAATGACAAAGTTTCACTTTTGACCAAACTCTCGGAGTTGAAATTTGATCATAGATTTGGATGACCGTTTGATATAAAAACGTGCACGCCAACTTTTGCAATGGTCCGAGCTATTTGGATTCCTTCGAGCCCAACTCTAAGCGATGAAGTTTCACTTCTGACTAATTTCTCAGAATTGAAATTTGATCATAGATTTGATTGCTCGTTTGATAGGTAACTGTGCACTCCAACTTTCAAAACGTTTTGAGCTATTTTCACCCCTTGTAACCCCAACCTTAGCGAAACCGCATGACGAAGTTTCACTCTTGACAAATTTCTTGATATTAAAATTTGATTATAGATTTAGATGTGCATTTGGAAGATAAGAGTGCATGCCAACTTTCATGATGTTCAGAGTTATTTTTGTCTCCTTTAAGCCAAACACTAACAAAACCGCACGATGGAGTTTTGGTTTTGACCAACTTCTAAGAATTCAAACTTGATCATAGATTTGGATGTCCATTAGATAAACAAGCATGCACGCCAACTTTCACAATGTTCCAACTATTTTGACCACCTTTAAGCCCAACCCTAGCTAAAAGGCATGACGAAGTTTCACTTTTGAGCAGTTTCGTATTGTTGAAATTTGATCATAGATTTGAATGCCCATTTGATAGACAAGCGCACACACTACATTTTGAGACGTTCCAAAATATTTGACCTCCCTTAATCGCAACCTCAGCAAAACCATACAACAAAGTTTCACTTTTGACTAACTTCTTTGAATTAAAATTTGATCATAGATTTATCTTAGAATTTGGTAGATAACAGTTTACACCAACTTTCACAATGTTCACAGTTATTTTGGTCATTATTCAAGGTTGGTCAAACAAAGGTCTAAGAGATGCTACTTTTTCGACTTTCTTGTCAGTGAAATTTGAAAGAGAATTTGGGTGCCCATTTGAGAGATAACCATGCATACACACTTTCAAGGGATTTCGACGTATTTTGGACCTTCGTCAAACTTGGTCAAACCAAGGCTTAAAATCTTGAATTTTTTTTGAATTTCTTAGAAATCAAATTTAAAAGTAGATTTAGATACCCATTTAAGAGGCACACATAAAAACGTAAACAACGGAGTTTCAATTTCAACCAATTTATTTGGAAAATAAGAGTGCATGCCAACCTTCACAATGTTGAGATCTGTTTTAGGCAGCTTTAAGCCGAACCCTAACAAAACTGCACGATGCAGTCTTATCTTTGACCAATTTCTCAGAATTGAAACCTGATCATATGTTTGGATGCATATTGGATAGACAAGCATGCATGCCAAATTTCACGACGTTTCGAGCTATTTTGACCCCCTTTAAGGTCAACCCCGTCGAAACCACACGACGGAGTTTCCTTTTCGAACAGTTTCTTAGATTTTAAATTTGATCATAAATTTGGATGCCCATTTGATGAACAAGCACGCATGCAAACTTTTGAAGCCTTAGAAAAACTGCACAACGAAGTTTCACGTTTGACTAATTTCTCAAAATTAAAATTTAATCCTAGATTTATCGGCGCATTTCGTAGCAAAACCATACAGCAGAGTTTCAGTTTTGACTAATTTCTCAGAATTGAAATTTGATTGTAGATTTATCTTAGCATTGGGTAGATAACAATGCACACCAACGTTCACAATGTTCGAAGTTATTTTGGTCATTATTCAAGGTTGGTGAAGCAAAGTTCTAAGAGATGCTATTTTTTTGACTTTCTTGTAAGTGAAATTTGAAAGAGAATTTAGGTACCCATTTGAGAGATAACCATGCATACACACTTTTAGGGGATTTCGAGCTATTTTGGACCTTGGTCAAACCAAGGCCTAAAAGGTCACACTTTTTTCCAATTTCTTAGAAATCAAATTTAAAAGTAGATTTAGATACCCATTTAAGAGGCACACATAAAAACATGCAAGAAGGAGTTTCACTTTGAACCAATTTCTTGGAATTAAAATTTAATCATAGATTTAAAAGCGCATTTGGAAAATAAGAGTGCATGCCAACTTTCACGATGTTGAGAGCTATTTTAGGCATATTTAAGCCAAACCCTAACAAAACTGCACGACGTAGTCTCAGCTTTGACCAAATTCTCAGAATTGAAACCTGATCATATTTTGGATGCATGTTGGATAGACAAGCATGCACTCCAAGTTTCACGACGTTTCGAGCTATTTTGACCCCGTTTAATCCCAACCCTATCGAAACCGTACAAAGGAGTTTCACTTTCGAGCAGTTTCTTAGAATTTAATTTTGATCATAAATTTGGATGCTCATTTCATGAACAAGTGTGCAAGCAAACTTTTGAGACATTCCAAAATATTTTCACCCCCTTTAAGCACAACCTTAGAAAAACTTTACAACGAAGTTTCACGTATGACTAATTTCTCAAAATTAAAATTTAATCCTAGATTTATCGGTGCATTTCGTAGCAAAACCATACAGCAGAGTTTCAGTTTTCACTAATTTCTCATAATTAAAATTTGATTGTAGATTTATCTTAGCATTGGGTAGATAACAATGCACACCAACTTTCACGATGTTCGAAGTTATTTTGGTCATTACTCAAGGTTGGTCAAGGAAAGTTCTAAGAGATGCTATTTTTTTTACTTCCTTGTAAGTGAAATTTGAAAGAGAATTTAGGTACCCATTTGAGAGATAACCATGCATACACAACTTCAAGGGATTTCGAGCTATTTTGGACCTTGGTCATACTTGGTCAAACCAAGGCCTAAAATGTTGAACTTTTTTTCAATTTCTTAGAAATCAAATTTAAAAGTAGATTTAGATACCCATTTAAGAGGCACACATAAAAACGTGAACAACAGAGTTTCACTTTTAACCAATTTATTGGAATTAAAATTTAATCATTGATTTAAATGCGCATTTGGAAGATAAGAGTGCATGCCAACTTTCACAATGTTGAGAGCTATTTTCGGCATCTTTAAGCAAAACCCTAACAAAACTGCAAGATGCAGTCTCAGCTTTGACCCAATTCTCAGATATGAATCTTGATCATAGGTTTGGATGCATATTGGATAGACAAGCATGTACGCCAACTTTTGCGACGTTTCGAGCTATTTTGACCCCCTTTAAGCCCAACCCTGTCGAAACCGCACGAAGGAGTTTCACTTTCGAGCAGTTTCTTAGAATTTTATTTGGATCATAAATTTGGATGCTCATTTGATGAACAAGTGTGCCAGAAATATTTTGAGATATTCCAAAATATTTTCACCCCCTTTAAGGACAACCTTAGAAAAACTGCACAACGAAGTTTCACGTTTGACTAATTTCTTAAAATTAAAATTTTATCCTAGATTTATCGACGCCTTTCGTAGCAAAACCATACAACAAAGTTTCAGTTTTGACTAATTTCTCAGAATTAAAATTTGATCGTAGATTTATCTTAGCATAGGGTAGATAATATTGCACACCAACTTTGACGACGTTCGAAGTTATTTTGGTCATTATTCAAGGTTGGTCAAGCAAAGTTCTAAGAGATGCTATTTTTTTGACTTTCTTGTAAGTGAAATTTGAAAGAGAATTTAGGTACCCAATTGAGAGATAACCATGCATACACACATTTAGGGGATTTCAAGCTATTTTGGACCTTGGTCAAACCAAGGCCGAAAAGGTCACACTTTTTTCCAATTTCTTATAAATCAAATTTAAAAGTAGATTTAGATAACCATTTAAGAGGCACACATAAAAACATGCAAGACGGAGTTTCACTTTGAACCAATTTCTTGGAATTAAAATTTAATCATAGATTTAAAAGTGCATTTGGAAAATAAGAGTGCATGCCAACTTTCACGATGTTGAGAGCTATTTTTGGCATCTTTAAGCCAAACCCTAACAAAACTGCACGACGCAGTCTCAGCTTTGATCAAATTCTCAGAATTGAAACCTGATCATATGTTTGGATGCATATTGGATAGACAAGCATGCACTCCAAATTTCACGACGTTTCGAGCTATTTTGACCCCCTTTAAGCCCAACCCTGTCGAAACCGCACGACGGAGTTTCCTTTTCAAACAGTTTCTTAGAATTTAAATTTGATCATAAATTCGGATGGCCATTTGATGAACAAGCATGCATGCAAACTTTTGAGACATTCCAAAATATTTTCACCCCCTTTAAGCCAAACCTTAGCAAAACCGCGCAACGGAGTTTCACGTTTAAGTAATTTCTCAAAACTAAAATTTAATCGTAGATTTATGGTGCATTTGGTACATAAGAGTGCATGCTAACTTTCATGATGTTCGGAGCTATTTTGGTCATTATTCAAGGTTGGTCAAGTAAAAGACTAAGAGATGTTATTTTTTCAGCTTTCTTGTAAGTGAAATTTGAAAGAGAATTGAGGTACCCGTTTAAGAGATAACCATGCATACAAACTTCCAAGGTATTTCGAGCTATTTTGGACCTTAAGCAAACTTGGAGAAACCAAGCCCTAAAAGGTTGCATTTGTTTGCAATTTCTCAAAGCCATTTTCCCCTCCTTTAAGCCAAACCTTAACGAAATCGAACGATGAAGTTTCACTTTTGACCAAACTCTTGGAGTTGAAATTTGATCATAGATTTGAATGACCGTTTGATATAAAAATGTGCACGCCAACTTTTGCAATGGTCCGAGCTATTTGGACCCCTTCGAGCCCAACTCTAGCAAAAATGAACGACGAAGTTTCACTTTTGACTAATTTCTCAGAATTGAAATTTGATCATAGATTTGGATGCCAGTTTGATAGGTAACTGTGCACTCCAACTTTCACAACGTTTTGAGCTATTTTCACCCCTTGTAACCCCAACCTTTGCGAAACCGCATGACGGAGTTTCACTGTTGACAAATTTCTTGATATAAAAATTTGATTATAGATTTAGATGTTCATTTGGAAGATAAGATTGCACGCCAACTTTCATGATGTTCAGAGTTATTTTCATCTTCTTTAAGCCAAACCCTAACAAAACCGCACGATGTAGTTTTGCTTTTGACCAACTTCTAAGAATTGAATCTTGATCATAAATTTGGATGTCCATTAGATAAACAAGCATGCACGCCAACTTTCATAGTGTTCCAATCTATTTTCACCACCATTAAGCCCAACCCTAGATAAAAGGCATGATGAAGTTTCACTTTTGAGCATTTCGTATAGTTGAAATTTGATCATAGATTTGAATGCCCATTTGATAGACAAGCTTGCACACAAAATTTTGAGATGTTCCAAAATATTTCACCCCCCTTAATTCCAACATCAGCAAAACCATACAACAGAGTTTCACTTTTGACTAACTTCTTAGAATTAAAATTTGATCATAGATTTATCTTAGAATTTGGTAGATAACAGTTAACACTAACTTTCACAATGTTCGCAGTTATTTTTGTCATTATTCAAGGTTGGTCAAGCAAAGGTCTAAGAGATGCTACTTTTTCGACTTTCTTGTAAGTGAAATTTGAAAGAGAATTTGGGTGCCCATTTGAGAGATATCCATGCATACACACTTTCAAGGGATTTCGAGGTATTTTGGACCTTGGTCAAACTTGGTCAAATCAAGGCCTAAAAAGTTGAACTTTTTTTCAATTTCTTAGAAATCAAATTTATAAGGAGATTTAGAGACCCATTTAAGAGGCACACATAAAAACGTGAACAACGGAGTATCACTTTTAACCAATTTATTGGAATTAAAATTTAATCATTGATTTAAATGCGCATTTGGAAGATAAGAGTGCATGCCAACTTTCACGATGTTGAGAGCTATTTTCGACATCTTTAAGCAAAACCCTAACATAACTGCAAGATGCAGTCTCAGCTTTGACCAAATTCTCACAATTGAATCCTGATCATAGGTTTGGATGCATATTGGATAGACAAGCATGCACGCCAACTTTTGCAATGTTTCGAGCTATTTTGACCCCCTTTAAGCCCAACCCTGTCGAAACTGCACGAAGGAGTTTCACTTTCGAGCAGTTTCATAGAATTTAATTTGGATGCTCATTTGATGAACAAGTGTGCAAGCAAACTTTTGAGACATTCCAAAATATTTTCACCCCCTTTAAGCACAACCTTAGAAAAAATACACAACGAAGTTTCATGTTTGACTAATTTGAGCAGTTTCATATAGCTGAAATTTGATCATAGATTTGAATGCCCATTTGATAGGGCACGCGAAATTTTGAGATGTTTTAAAATATTTCAACCCCCTTAATCCCAACCTCAGTAAAACCATACAACAGATTTTCACTTTTGACTAAATTCTTAGAATTAAAATTTGATCATAGATTTATCTTAGAATTTGGTAGATAAAAGTTCACACCAACTTTCACAATGTTCGCAGTTATTTTGGTCATTATTCAAGGTTGGTCAAGCAAAGGTCTAAGAGATGCTACTTTTTCGACTTTCTTGTAAGTGAAATTTGAAAGAGAATTTGGGTGCCCATTTGAGAGATAACCATGCATACACACTTTCAAGGGATTTTGAGCTATTTTGGACCTTGCTTTTCAAACTTGGTCAGACCAAGATCTAAAATGTTGAACTTTTTTTCAATTTCTTAGAAATCAAATTTAAAAGCAGATTTAGATACCCATTTAAGAGGCACACATAAAAATGTGAACAACGGAGTTTATCTATTAACCAATTTATTGGAATTAAAATTTAATCATTGAGTTAAATGCGCATTTGGAAGATAAGAGTGAATGCCAACTTTCACAATGTTGAGAGGTATTTTCGGCATCTTTAAGTAAAACCCTAACAAAATTACAAGATGCAGTCTCAGCTTTGACCAAATACGTAGAATTGAAACCTGATCATAGGTTTGGATGCATATTGGATAGACAAGCATGCACGCCAACTTTTGCGACGTTTCGAGCTAGTTTGACCCCCTTTAAGCCCAACCCCGTCGAAACCGCATGAAGGAGTTTCACTTTCGAGCAGTTTCTTAGAATTTAATTTTAATCATAAATTGGGATGCTCTTTTGATGAGCAAGTGTGCAAGCAAACTTTTGAGACATTCCAAAATATTTTCATCCCCTCTAAGCACAACCTTAGAAAAACTACACAATGAAGATTCACGTTTGACTAATTTCTCAAAATTAAAATTTAATCCTAGATTTATCGGCGCATTTCGTAGCAAAACCATACAACAGAGTTTCAGTTTTGACTAATTTCTCAGAATTAAAATTTGATCGTAGATTTATCTTAGCATTGGGTAGATAACAATGCACACCAACTTTCACGATGTTCGAAGTTATTTTGGTCATTATTCAAGGTTGGTCAAGCAAAGGTCTAAGAGATGCTATCTTTTTGAGTTTCTTGTAAGTGAAATTTGAAAGAGAATTTAGGTACCCATTTGAGAGATAACCATGCATACACACTTTTAGGGTATTTCGAGCTATTTTGGACCTTGGTCAAACCAAGGCCTAAAAGGTCACACTTTTTTACAGTTTCTTAGAAATCAAATTGAAAAGTAGATTTAGATGCCCCTTTAAGAGGCACACATAAAAACGTGCAAGACAGAGTTTCACTTTGAAAAATTTCTTGATATTAAAATTTGATTATAGATTTAGATGTGCATTTGGAAGATAAGAGTGCATGCCAACTTTCATGATGTTCAGAGTTATTTTCGTCTCCTTTAAGCCAAACCCTAACAAAACCGCACGATGGAGTTTTGCTTTTGACCAACTTCTAAGAATTGAAACTTGATCATAGATTTGGATGTCCATTAGATAAACAAGCATGCACACCAACTTTCACAATGTTCCAATCTATTTTGACCACCTTTAAGCCCAACCCTAGCTAAAAGGCATGACGAAGTTTCACTTTTGAGCAGTTTCGTATAGTTGAAATTTGATCATAGATTTCAATGCCCATTTGATAGACAAGCACGCACACGACATTTTGAGACGTTCCAAAATATTTCACCCCCCTTAATCCCAACCTCAACAAAACCATACAACAGAGTTTCACTTTTGACTAACTTCTTTGAATTAAAATTTGATCATAGATTTATCTTCGAATTTGGTAGATAACAGTCCACACCAACTTTCACAATGTTCACAGTTATTTTGGTCATTATTCAAGGTTGGTCAAACAAAGGTCTAAGAGATGCTACTTTTTCGACTTTCTTGTAAGTGAAATTTGAAAGAGAATTTGGGTGCCCATTTGAGAGATAACCATGCATACACACTTTCAAGGGATTTCGAGGTATTTTGGACCTTGGTCAAACTTGGTCAAACCAAGGCCTAAAATGTTGAACTTTTTTTCAATTTCTTAGAAATCAAATTTAAAAGTAGATTTAGATACCCATTTAAGAGGCACACATAAAAACGTGAACAACGGAGTTTTACTTTCAACCAATTTATTGGAATTAAAATTTAATCATTGATTTAAATGCGCATTTGGAAGATAAGAGTGCATGCCAACTTTCACGATGTTGAGAGCTATTTTCGGCAAAACCCTAACAAAACTGCAAGATGCAGTCTCAGCTTTGACCAAATTCTCAAAATTGAAACCTGATCATAGGTTTGGATGAATATTGGATAGACAAGCATGCACGCAAACTTTTGCGACGTTTTGAGCTATTTTGATCCCCTTTAAGCCCAACCCTGTCGAAACCGCACGACGAAGTTTCACTTTTGAGCAGTTTCTTAGAATTTAATTTTGAACATAAATTTGGATGCTCATTTGATGAACAAGTGTGCAAGAAAACTTTTGAGACATTCCAAAATATTTTCACCCCCTTTAAGCAAAACCTTAGAAAAACTGCACAACGAAGTTTCACGTTTGACTAATTTCTTAAAATTAAAATTTAATCCTAGATATATCGGCGCATTTTGTAGCAAAACCATACAATAGATTTTCGGTTTTGACTAATTTCTAAGAATTAAAATTTGAGCATAGATTTATCTTAGCATTGGGTAGATAAAAATGCACACCAACTTTCACGATGTTCGAAGTTATTTTGGTCATTATTCAAGGTTGGTCAAGCAAAGGTCTAAGAGATGCTATTTTTTGGACTTTCTTGTAAGTGAAATTTGAAAGAGAATTTAGGTGCCCATTTGAGAGATAACCATGCATACAAACTTTTAGGGGATTTCGAGCTATTTTGGACCTTGGTCAAACCAAGGCCTAAAAGGTCACACTTTTTTCCAATTTCTTAGAAATCAAATTTAAAAGTAGATTTAGATACCCATCTAAGAGGCACACATAAAAATGTGCAAGCCAGAGTTTCACTTTGAACCAATTTCTTGGAATTAAAATTTAATCATAGATTTAAAAGCGCATTTGGAAAATAAGAGTGCATGCCAACTTTCACAATGTTGATAGCTATTTTAGGCATCTTTAAGCCAAACCCTAACAAAACTGCATGATGCAGTCTCAGCTTTGACCAAATTCTCAAAATTGTAACCTGATCATATGTTTGGATGCATATTGGATAGACAAGCATGCATGCCAACTTTCACGATGTTTTGAGCTATTTTGACCCCCTTAAAGCCCAACCCTGTCGAAACCGCATGACGGAGTTTCCTTTCCGAACAGTTTCTTAGACTTTAAACTTGATCATAAATTTGGATGCCCATTTGATGAACAAGCATGCATGCAAACTTTGAGACATTCCAAAATATTTTCACTCCCTTTAAGCCAAACCTTAGCAAAACCGCGCAACGGAGTTTCACGTTTAAGTAATTTCTCAAAACTAAAATTTAATCGTAGATTTATTGGCGCATTTGGTAGATAAGAGTACATGCTAACTTTCATGGTGTTCAGAGCTATTTTGGTCATTATTCAAGGTTGGTCAAGTAAAAGACTAAGAGATGTTATTTTTTTAGCTTTCTTGTAAGTGAAATTTGAAAAATAATTGAGGTACCCGTTTGAGAGATAACCATGCATACAAACTTTCAAGGGATTTCGAGCTATTTTGGACCTTAAGCAAACTTGGTGAAACCAAGCCCTAAAAGGTTGCATTTGTTTCCAATTTCTCAAAGCCATTTTCCGCTCATTTAAGCCAAACCTTAGCGAAATCAAACGACAAAGTTTCACTTTTGAGCAAACTCTCAGAGTTGAAATTTGATCATAGATTTGGATGACCGTTTGATATAAAAACGTGCATGCCAACTTTTGCAATGGTCCGAGCTATTTGGACCCCTTTGAGCCCAACTCTAGCGAAAATGAACTACGAAGTTTCACTTCTGACTAATTTCTCAGAATTGAAATTTGATCATAGTTTTGGATGCCCGTTTGATAGGTAACTGTGCACTCCAACTTTCAAAACGTTTTGAGCTATTTTCACCCCTTGTAACCCCAACCTTAGCGAAACCGCATCACGGAGTTTCACTCTTGATAAATTTTTTGATATTAATATTTGATTATAGATTTAGATGTGCATTTGGAAGATAAGAGTGCATGCCAACTTTCATGACGTTCAGAGTTAGTTTCATCTTCTTTAAGCCAAACCCTAAAAAAACCGCACGATGGAGTTTTGATTTTGACCAACTTCTAAGAATTGAAACTTGACAATAGATTTGGATGTCCATTAGATAAAAAAGAATGCACGCTAACGTTCGCAATGTTCGATTCTATTTTGACCACCTTTAAGCCCAACCCTAGCTAAAAGGCATGACGAAGTTTCACTTTTGAGCAGTTTCGTATAGATGAAATTTGATCATAGATTTCAATGCCCATTTGATAGACAACCATGCACACGACATTTTGAGACATTCAAAAATATTTCATCCCCCTTAATCCCAACCTCATCAAAACCATACAACAGAGTTTCACTTTTGACTAACTTCTTAGAATTAAAATTTGATCATAGATTTATCTTAGAATTTGGTAGATAACAGTTCACACCAACTTTCACAATGTTCGCAGTTATTTTGGTCATTATTCAAGGTTGGTCAAGCAAAGGTCTAAGAGATGTTATTTTTTGACTTTCTTGTAAGTGAAATTTGAAAGAGAATTTGGGTGCCCATTTGGGAGATAACCATGCATAGACACTTTCAAGGGATTTCAAGCTATTTTGGAACTTGGTCAAACTTGGTCAAACCAAGGCCTAAAATGTTGAGCTTTTTTTTCAATTCTTAGAAATCAAATTTAAAAGTAGATTTAGATACCCATTTAAAAGGCACACATAAAAACTTGAAAAATGGAGTTTCACTTTTAACCAATTTATTGGAATTAAAATTTAATCATTGATTTAAATGCGCACTTGGAAGATAAGAGTGCATGTCAACTTTCACGATGTTGAGAGCTATTTTTGACATCTTTAAGAAAACCCCTAACAAAACTACAAGATGCAGTCTCAGCTTTGACCAAATTCTTAGAATTGAAACCTGATCATAGGTTTGGATGCATATTGGATAGACAAGCATGCACGCCAACTTTTGTGATGTTTCGAGCTATTTTGACCCCCTTTAAGCTCAACCCCGTCGAAACCGCACAAAGGAGTTTCACTTTCGAGCAGTTTCTTAGAATTTAATTTTGATCATAAATTTGTATGCTCATTTGATGAACAAGTGTGCAAGCAAACTTTTGAGACATTGCAAAATATTTTCACCCCCTTTAAGCACAACCTTAGAAAAACTGCACAACGAAGTTTCACGTTTGACTAATTTCTCAAAATTAAAATTTAATCCTAGATTAATCGGCGCATTTCGTAGCAAAACAATACAACAAAATTTTGGTTTTGACTAATTTCTCAGAATTAAAATTTCATCGTAGATTTATCTTAGCATTGGGTAGATAATAATGCACACCAACTTTCACGATGTTCGAAGTTATTTTGGTCATTCTTCAAGGTTGGTCAAGCAAAGGTCTAAGAGATGCTATTTTTTTTACTTTCTTGTAAGTGAAATTTGAAAGAGAATTTAGGTACCCATTTGAGAGATAACCATGCATACACACTTTTAGGGGATTTCGATCTATTTTGGACCTTGGTCAAACCAAGGCCTAAAAGGTCACGCTTTTTTCCAATTTCTTAGAATTCAAATTTAAAAGTAGATTTAGATACCCATTTAAGATGCACACATAAAAACGTGCAAGACGGAGTTTCACTTTGAACCAATTTCTTGGAATTAAAATTTAATCATAGATTTAAAAGCGCATTTGGAAAATAAGAGTGCATGCCAACTTTCACGATGTTGAGAGCTCTTTTAGGCATCTTTAAGCCAAACCCTAACAAAACTGCACGATGGAGTCTCAGCTTTGACCAAATTCTCAGAATTGAAACCTGATCATATGTTTGGATGCATATTGGATAGACAAGCATGCATGCCAACTTTCACGACATTTCGAGCTATTTTGACCCCCTTTAAGCCCAACCCTGTCGAAACCGCACGACGGAGTTTCCTTTTAGAACAATTTCTTAGAATTTAAATTTGATCATAAATTTGGATGAATATTTGATGAACATGCATGAATGCAAACTTTTGAGACATTCCAAAATATTTTCACCCCCTTTAAGCCAAACCTTAGCAAAACCGCGCAACGGAGTTTCACGTTTAAGTAATTTCTCAAAACTAAAATTTAATTGTAAATTTATTGGCGCATTTGGTAGATAAGAGTGCATGGTAACTTTCATGGTGTTCACAACTATTTTGGTCATTATTCAAGGTTGGTGAAGTAAAAGACTAAGAGAGGTTATTTTTTCAGCTTTCTTGTAAGTGAAATTTGAAAGAGAATTGAGGTACCCGTTTGAGAGATAACCATGCATACAAACTTTCAAGGGATTTAGAGCTACTTTGGACCTTAAGCAAACTTGGTGAAACCAAGCCCTAAAAGGTTGCATTTGTTTCCAATTTCTCAAAGCCATTTCCCCCTCCTTTAAGCCAAACCTTAGCGAAATTGAACGACGACGTTTCACTTTTGACCAAACTCTCGGAGTTGAAATTTGATCATGGATTTGGATGAACGTTTGATATAAAAACGTGCACGCCAACTTTTGCAATGGTCCGAGCTATTTGGACCCCTTCGAGCCCAACTCTAGCGAATATGAACAACGAAGTTTCACTTCTGACTAATTTCTCAAAACTGAAATTTGATCATAGATTTGGATGCGCGTTTGATAGGTAACTGTGCACTCTAACTTTCACAATGTTTTGAGCTATTTTCACCCCTTGTAACCCCAACCCTAGCGAAACCGCATGACGGAGTTTCACTCTTGACAAATTTCTTGATATTAAAATTTGATTATAGATTTAGATGTGCATTTGGAAGATAAGCATGCACGCCAACTTTCATGATGTTCAGAGTTATTTTCGTCTCCTTTAAGCCAAACCCTAACAAAACTGAACGATGGAGTTTTACTTTTGACCAACTTCTAAGAATTGAAACTTGATCATAGATTTGGATGTCCATTAGATAAACAAGCATGCACGCCAACTTTCACAATGTTCCAATCTATTTTGACCACCTTTAAGCCCAACCCTAGCTAAAAGGCATCACAAAGTTTCACTTTTGAGCAGTTTCGTATAGTTGAAATTTGATCATAGATTTGAATGCCCATTTGATAGACAAGCGTGCACACGAAATTTTGAGACGTTCCAAAATATTTCACCCCCCTTTATCCCAACCTCAGCAAAACCATACAACAGAGTTTCACTTTTGACTAACTTCTTAGAATTAAAACTTGATCATAGATTTATCTTAGAATTTGGTAGATAACAGTTCACACCAACTTTCACAATGTTCACAGTTATTTTGGTCATTATATTCAAGGTTGGTCAAGCAAAGGTCTAAGAGATGCTACTTTTTCGACTTTCTTGTAAGTGAAATTTGAAAGAGAATTTGGGTGCCCATTTGAGAGATAACCATGCATACACACTTTCAAGCGATTTTGTACTATTTTGGACCTTGGTCAAACTTGGTCAAACCAAGGCCTAAAATGTTGAACTTTTTTTCAATTTCTTAGAAATCAAATTTAAAAGTAGATTTAGATACCCAATTAAGAGGCACACATAAAAACATGAACAACGGAGTTTCACTTTTAACCAATTTATTGGAATTAAAATTTAATCATTGATTTAAATGCACATTTGGAAGATAAGAGTGCATGCCAACTTTCACGATGTTGAGAGCTATTTTCGGCATCTTTAGGCAAAACCCTAACAAAACTGCAAGCTGCAGTCTCAGCTTTGACCAAATTATCAGAATTGAAACCTGATGATAGGTTTTTATGCATAGTGGATAGACAAGCATGCACACCAACTTTTGCGACGTTTTGAGCTATTTTGACCCCCTTTAAGCCCAACCCCGTTGAAACAGCACGAAGGAGTTTCACTTTTGAGCAGTTTCTTAGAATTTAATTTTGATCATAAATTTGGATGTTCATTTGATGAACAGGTGTGCAAGCAAATTTTTGAGACATTCCAAAATATTTTCACCCCTTTTAAGCACAACCTTAGAAAAACTGCACAACAAAGATTCACGTTTGACGAATTTCTTAGAATTAAAATTTAATCCTAGATTTATCGGTGCATTTCGTAGCAAAAGCATACAACAGAGTTTCAGTATTGACTAATTTCTTAGAATTAAAATTTGATCGTATATTTATCTTAGCATTGGGTAGATAACAATCCACACCAACTTTCACGATGTTTGAAGTTATTTTGGTCATTATTCAAACTTGGTCAAGCAAAGGTCTAAGAGATGCTATTTTTTTTACTTTCTTGTAAGCGAAATTTGAAAGAGAATTTAGGTACCCATTTGAGAGATAACCATGCATACACACTTTTAGGGGATTTCGAGCTATTTGGGAACTTGGTCAAACCAAGGCGTAAAAGGTCACACTTTTTTCCAATTTCTTAGAAATCAAATTTAAAATTAGAGTTAGATAGCCATTTAAGAGGCACACATAAAAACGTGCAAGACGGAGTTTCACTTTGAACCAATTTCTTGGAATTAAAATTTAATCATAGATTTAAAAGCGCATTTGGAAAATAAGAGTCCATGCCAACTTTCACGATGTTGAGAGCTATTTTAGGCATCTTTAATCCAAACCCTAACAAAACTGCACGATACAGTCTCAGCTTTGACCAAATTCTCAGAATTTAAACCTGATCATACGTTTGGATGCATATTGGATAGACAAGCATGCACACAAACTTTCACGACGTTTCGAGCTATTTTGAACCCCTTTAAGCCCAACCCTGTCGAAACCGCACAACGGAGTTTCCTTTTCGAACAGTTTCTTAGAATTTAAATTTGATCATAAATTTGGATGCCCATTTGATGAACAAGCATGCATGCAAACTTTTGAGACATTCAAAAATATTTTCACCCCCTTTAAGCCAAACCTTAGCAAAACCGCTCAACGGAGTTTCACGTTTAAGTAATTTCTCAAAGCTAAAATTTAATCGTAGATTTATTGGCGCATTTGGTAGATAAGAGTGCATGTTAACTTTCATGGTGTTCAGAGCTATTTTGGTCATTATTCAAGGTTGGTCAAGTAAAATACTAAGAGATGTTCTTTCAATTTCTTAGAAATCAAATTTACAAGTAGATTAAGATACCCATTTAAGAGGCACACATAAAAACGTGAACAACGGAGTTTCACTTTTAACCAATTTATTGGAATTAAAATTTAATCATTGATTTAAATGCGCATTTGGAAGATAAGAGTGCATGCCAACTTTCACGATGTTGAGAGCTATTTTCGGCATCTTTAAGCAAAACCCTAACAAAACTGCAAGATGCAGTCTCAGCTTTGACCAAATTCTTAGAATTGAAACCTAATCATAGGTTTGGATGCATATTGGATAGACAAGCATGCACGGCCAATTTTGCGACGTTTCGAGCTATTTTGACCCCCTTTAAGCCAAACCCTGTCGAAACCGCATGAAGGAGTTTCACTTTCGAGCTGTTTCTTAGAATTTAATTTTGATCATAAATTTGGATGCTCATTTGATCAACAAGTGTGAAAGAAAACTTTTGAGACATTCCAAAATATTTGCACCACCTTTAAGCACAACCTTAGAAAAACTGCACGATGAAGTTTCAGGTTTGACTAATTTCTCAAAATTAAAATTTAATCCTAGATTTATCGTCGCATTTCGTAGCAAAACCATACAACAGAGTTTCAGTTTTGACTAATTTCTCAGAATTGAAATTTGATTGTAGATTTATCTTAGCATTGGGTAGATAACAATGCACACCAACTTTCACGATATTCGAAGTTATTTTGGTCATTATTCAAGGTTGGTCAAGCAAAGGTCTAATAGATGCTATTCTTTTGACTTTCTGATAAGTGAAATTTGAAAGAGAATTTAGGTACCCATTTGAGAGATAACCATGAATACATACTTTTAGGGGATTTGGAGCTATTTTGGACCTTGGTCAAACCAAGGCCTAAAAGGTCACCCTTTTTTCCAATTTCTTAGAAATCAAATTTAAAAGTAGATTTAGATACCCATTTAAGAGGCACACATAAAACCGTGCAAGACGGAGTTTCAATTTGAACCAATTTCTTGGAATTAAAACTTAATCATAGATTTAAAAGCGCATTTGGAAAATAAGAGTGCATGCCAACTTTCACGGTGTTGAGAGCTATTTTAGGCATCTTTAAGCCAAACCCTAACAAAACTGCACGATGCAGTCTCAGCTTTGACCAAATTCTTCGAATTGAAACATGATCATATGTTTGGATGCATATTGGATAGACAAGCATGCACGCCAACTTTTAGGACGTTTCGAGATATTTTGACCCCCTTTAAGCCCAACCCTGTCGAAACTGCACGACAGAGTTTCCTTTTCAAACAATTTCTTAGAATTTAAATTTGTTCATAAATTTGGATGCCCATTTGATGAACAAGCATGCATGCAATCTTTTGAGACATTCCGAAATATTTCCACCCCCTTTAAGCCAAACCTTAGCAAAACCGCGCAACGGAGTTTCACATTTAAGTAATTTCTGAAAACTAAAATTTAATCGTAGATTTATTGGCGCATTTGGTAGATAAGAGTGCATGCTAACTTTCGTGGTGTTCGGAGCTATTTTGGTCATTATTCAAGGTTGGTCAAGTAAAAGACTAAGATATGTTATTTTTTCAGCTTTCTTGTAAGTGAAACATGAAAGAGAATTGAGGTACCCATTTGAGAGATAACCATGCATACAAAATTTCAAGGGATTTCGAGCTATTTTGGACCTTAAGGAAACTTGGTGAAACCAAGCCCTAAAAGGTTGCATTTGTTTCCAATTTATCAAAGCCATTTTCCCCTCCTTTAAGCCAAACCTTAGCAAAATCGAACGACGAAGTTTCACTTTTGACCAAACCCTCGGAGTTGAAATTTTATCATATATTTGGATGACTGTTTGATATAAAAAAATGCGCGCCAACTTTTGCAATGGTCCGAGCTATTTGGACCCCTTCGAGCCCAACTCTAGCGAAAATGAACGATGAAGTTGCACTTTTGACTAATTTCTCAAAATTTAAATTTGATCATAGATTTGGATGCCCATTTGATAGGTAAGTGTGCACTCCAACTTTCACAACGCTTTGAGCTATTTTCACCCCTTTTAACCCCAACCTTAGCGAAACCGCATGGTGGAGTTTCACTCTTGACAAATTTCTTGATATTAAAATTTGATTATAGATTTAGATCTGCATTTGGAAGATAAGAGTGCATGCCAACTTTCATGATGTTCAGATTTATTTTCGTCTCCTTTAAGCCAAACCCTAACAAAACCGCACGATGGAGTTTTGCTTTTGACCAACTTCTAAGAATTCAAACTTGATCATAGATTTGGATGTCCATTAGATAAACAAGCATGCATGCCAACTTTCACAATGTTCCAATTTATTTTGACCACCTTTAAGCCCAACCCTACCTAAAAGGCATGATGAAGTTTCACTTTTCAGCAGTTTCATATAGTTGAAATTTGATCATAGATTTGAATGCCCATTTGATAGACAAGCGTGCACACGAAATTTTGAGACGTTCCAAAATATTTCACCCCCCTTAATCCCGACCTCAGCAAAACCATACAACAGAGTTTCACTTTTGACTAACTTCTTATAATTAAAATTTGATCATAGATTTATCTTAGAATTTAGTAGATAACAATTCACACCAACTTTCACAATGTTCGCAGTTATTTTGGTCATTATATTCAAGGTTGGTCAAGCAAAGGTCTAAGAGATTCTACTTTTTCGACTTTCTTGTAAGTGAAATTTGAAAGAGAATTTGGGTGCCCATTTGAGAGATAACCATGCATACACACTTTCAAGGGATTTCGAGCTATTTTGGGCCTTGGACAAACTTGGTCAAACCAAGGCCTAAAATGTTGAACTTTTTTTCAATTTCTTAGAAATCAAATTTAAAGGTAGATTTAGATACCCATTTAAGAGGCACACATAAAAACGTGAACAACGGAGTTTCACTTTTAACCAATTTATTGGAATTAAAATTTAATCATTGATTTAAATGCACATTTGGAAAATAAGAGTGCATGCCAACTTTCACGATGTTGAGAGCTATTTTTGGCATCTTTAAGAAAAACCCTAACAAAACTGCAAGATGCAGTCTCAGCTTTGACCAAATTCTCAGAATTGAAACCTGATCATAGGTTTGGATGCATTTTGGATAGATAAGCATGCATGCCAACTTTTGCGATGTTTCAAGCTATTTTGACCCCCTTTAAGCCCAACCCTGTCGAAACCGCACGAAGGAGTTTCACTTTCGAGCAGTTTCTTAGAATTTAATTTTGATCATAAATTTGGATGTTCATTTGATGAAAAAGTGTGCAAGCAAACTTTTGAGACATTCCAAAATATTTTCACCCCCTTTAAGCACAACCTTAGAAAAACTGCACAACGAAGTTTCACGTTTGACTAATTTCTCAAAATTAAAATTTAATCCTAGATTTATCGGTGCATTTCGTAGAAAAACCATACAACAGAGTTTCGGTTTTGACTAATTTCTCAGAATTAAAATTTGATCATAGATTTATCTTAGCATTGGGTAGATAACAATGCACACCAAATTTCACGATGTTTGAAGTTATTTTGGTCATTATTCAAGGTTGGTCAAGCAAAGGTCTAAGAGATGCTATTTTTTTGACTTTCTTGTAAGTGAAATTTGAAAGGGAATTTAGGTACCCATTTGAGAGATAACCATGCATACACACTTTTAGGGGATTTTGAGCTATTTTGGACCTTGGTCAAACCAAGGCTTAAAAGGTCACACTTTTTTCCAATTTCTTAGCAATCAAATTTAAAAGTAGATTTAGATACCCATTTAAGAGGCACACATAAAAACGTGCAAGATGGAGTTTCACTTTGAACCAATTTCTTGGAATTAAAATTTAATCATAGATTTAAAACCGCATTTGGAAAATAAGAGTGCATGCAACCTTTCATGATGTTGAGAGCTATTTTAGGCATCTTTAAGCCAAACCCTAACAAAACTACACGATGCAGTCTCAGCTTTGACCAAATTCTTAGGATTGAAACCTAATCATATGTTTGGATGCATATTGGATAGACAAGCATGCACGCCAACTTTCACGACGTTTCGAGCTATTTTGACGCCCTTTAAGCCCAACCCTATCGAAACCGCACGATGGAGTTTCCTTTTCAAACAGTTTCTTAGAATTTAAATTTGTTCATAAATTTGGATGCCCATTTGATGAACAAGCATGCATGCAAACTTTTGTGACATTCCAAAATATTTCCACCCCCTTTAAGGGAGTTTCACGTTTAAGTAATTTCTCAAAACTAAAATTTAATCATAGATTTATTGGTGCATTTGGTAGAGAAGAGTGCATGCTAACTTTCATGGTGTTCAGAGCTATTTTGTCATTATTCAAGGTTGGTCAATTAAAAGACTAAGAGATGCTAGTTTTTCAGCTTTCTTGTAAGTGAAATTTGAAAGAGAATTGAGGTACCCATTTGAGAGATAACCATGCATACAAACTTTCAAGGGATTTCGAGCTATTTTGGACCTTAAGCGAACTTGGTGAAACCAAGCCCTAAAAGGTTGCATTTGTTTCCAATTTCTCAAAGCCATTTTCCCCTCCTTTAAGCCAAACCTTAGCGAAATCAAACGGCGAAGTTTCACTTTTGACCAAACTAACGGAGTTGAATTTTGATCATAGATTTGGATGACCGTTTGATATAAAAACGTGCATGGAAACTTTTGCAATGGTCTGAGCTATTTGGACCCCTTCAAGCCCAACTCTAGCGAAAATGAACGATGAAGTTTCACTTCTGACTAATTTCTCAGAATTGAAATTTGATCATAGATTTGGATGCTCGTTTGAGCTATTTTCACGTTTAAATAATTTCTCAAAACTAAAATTTAATCATAGATTTATTGGCGCATTTTGTAGATAAGAGTGCATGCTAACTTTCATGGTGTTCGGAGTTATTTTGGTCATTATTCAAGGTTGGTCAAGTAAAAGACTAAGAGATGTTTTTTTTTAGCTTTCTTGTAAGTGAAATTTTAAAGAGAATTGAGGTACCCATTTGAGAGATAACCATGCATACAAACTTTCAAGGGATTTCGAGCTATTTTGGACCTTAAGCAAACTTGGTGAAACCAAGCCCTAAAAGGTTGCATTTGTTTCCAATTTCTCAAAGCCATTTTCCCATCCTTTAAGCCAAACCTTAGCGAAATCGAACGACGAAGTTTCACTTTTGACCAAACTCTCGGAGTTGAAATTTGATCATACATTTGGATGACCGTTTGATATATAAACGTGCACGCCAACTTTTGTAATGGTCCGAGCTATTTGGACCCCTTTGAGCCCAACTCTAGCGAAAATGAACGATGAAGTTTCACTTCTGACTAATTTCTTAGAATTGAAATTTGATCATATATTTGGATGCCCGTTTGATAGGTAACTGTGCACTCCAACTTTCACAACGTTTTGAGCTATTTTCACCCCTTGTAACCCCAACCTTAGCGAAACCGCATGACGGAGTTTCACTCTTGGGAAATTTCTTGATATTAAAATTTGATTATAGATTTAGATGTGCATTTGGAAGATAAGAGTGCACGCCAGCTTTCATGATGTTCAGAGTTATTTTTGTCTCCTTTAAGCCAAACCCTAACAAAACCGCACGATGGAGTTTTGCTTTTGACCAACTTCTAAGAATTGAAACTTGATCATAGATTTGGATGTCCATTAGATAAAAAAACATGCACGCCAACTTTCACAATGTTCCAATCTATTTTGACCACCTTTATGCCCAACCCTAGCTAAAAGGCATGACGAAGCTTCACTTTTGAGCAATTTCGTATAGTTGAAATTTGATCATAGATTTGAATGCACATTTGATAGTGCACATGAAATTTTGAGACATTCCAAAATATTTCACGCCCCTTAATCCCAACCTCGGCAAAACCATACAACAGAGTTTCACTTTTGACTAACTTCTTAGAAATAAAATTTGATCATAGATTTATCTTAGAATTTGGTAGATAATAGTTCACACCAACTTTCAAAATGTTTTCAGTTATTTTGGTCATTATTCAAGGTTGGTCAAGAATGCCAACTTTCATGACGTTTCGAGCTATTTTGACCCCCTTTAAGCCAACCCTGTCGAAACCGCACGATGGAGTTTCCTTTTTGAACAGTTTCTTAGAATTTAAATTTGATCATAAATTTGGATGCCCATTTGATGAACAAGCATGCATGCAAACTTTTGAAAAATTCCAAAATATTTTCACCCCCTTTAAGCCAAACCTTAGCAAAACTGCGCAACAGAGTTTCACGTTTAAGTAATTTCTCAAAACTAAAATTTAATCGTAGATTTATTGGCGCATATGGTAGATAAGAGTGCATGCTAACTTTCATGGTGTTCGGAGCTATTTTGGTCATTATTCAAGGTTGGTCAAGTAAAAGACTAAGAGATGTTATTTTTTCAGCTTTCTTGTAAGTGAAATTTGAAAGAGAATTGAGGTACCCATTTGAGAGATAACCATAAATACAAACTTTCAAGGGATTTCGAGCTATTTTGGACCTTAAGCAAACTTGGTGAAACCAAGCCCTAAAAGGTTGCATTTGTTTCCAATTTCTCAAAGCCATTTTCCCCTCCTTTAAGCCAAACCTTAGCAAAATCGAACGACGAAGTTTCACTTTTGACCAAACTCTCGGACTTGAAATTTGATCATATATTTGGATGACCGTTTGACATAAAAACGTGCACGCCAACTTTTGCAATGGTCCGAGCTATTTGGACCCCTTCGAGCCCAACTCTAGCGAAAATGAACGACGAAGTTTCACTTCTGACTAATTTCTCAAAATTGAAATTTGATCATAGATTTGGATGCGCGTTTGATAGGTAACTGTGCACTCCAACTTTCACAACTTTTTGAGCTATTTTCACCCCTTGTAACCCCAACATTAGGGAAACCGCATAACGGAGTTTCACTCTTGACAAATTTCTTGATATTAAAATTTGATTATAAATTTCAATGTGCATTTGGAATATAAGAGTGCACGCCAACTTTCATGATGTTCAAAGTTATTTTCGTCTCCTTTAAGCCAAACCCTAACAAAACCGCACGATGGAGTTTTACTTTTGACCAACTTCTAAGAATTGAAACTTGATCATAGATTTGGATGTCCATTAGATAAACAAGCATGCACGCCAACTTTCACAATGTTCCAATCTATTTTCACCACCTTTAAGCCCAACCCTAGCTAAAAGGCATGACGAAGTTTCACTTTTGAGCAGTTTCGTATAGTTGAAATTTGATCATAGATTTGAATGCCCATTTGATAGACAAGCGTGCACACGAAATTTTGAGACGTTCCAAAATATTTCACGCCCCTTAATCCCAACCTCAGCAAAATCATACAACAGAGTTTGACTTTTGACTAACTTCTTATAAATAAAATGTGATCATAGATTTATCTTAGAATTTGGTAGATAACAGTTCATACCAACTTTCACAATGTTCGCAGTTATTTTGGTAATTATTCAAGGTTGGTCAAGCAAAGGTCTAAGAGATGCTATTTTTCGACTTTCTTGTAATTCAAATTTGAAAGAGAATTTGGGTGCCCATTTGAGAGATAACCATGCATACACACTTTCAAGGGATTTCGAGCTATTTTGGAACTTGGTCAAACTTGGTCAAACCAAGGCCTAAAATGTTGAACTCTTTTTTAATTTCTTAGAAATCAAATTTAAAAGTAGATTTAGATACCCAATTAAGAGGCACATATAAAGACGTGAACACTGAAGTTTCACTTTTAAACAATTTATTGGAATTAAAAGTTAATCATTGATTTAAATGTGCATTTGGAAGAGAAGAGTGCATGCCAACTTTCACGATGTTGAGAGCTATTTTCGGCTTCTTCAAGCAAAACCCTAACAAAACTGCAAGATGCAGTCTCAGCTTTGACCAAATTCTCAGAATTGAAACCTGATCATAGGTTTGGATACATATTGGATAGACAAGCATGCACGCCAACTTTTGCGACGTGTTGAGCTATTTTGACCCCCTTTAAGCCCAACCCTGTCGAAACCGCACGAAGGAGTTTCACTTTCGAGCAGTTTCTTAGAATTTAATTTTGATCATAAATTTGGATACTCATTTGATGAACAAGTGTGCAAGCAAACTTTTGAGACATTCCAAAATATTTTCACCCCCTTTAAGCACAACCTTAGAAAAACTGCACAATGAAGTTTCACGTTTGACTAATTTCTCAAAATTAAAATTTAATCCTAGATTTATCAGCGCATTTCATACCAAAACCATACAACAGAGTTTCGGTTTTGACTAATTTCTCAGAATTAAAATTTGATCGTAGATTTATCTTAGCATTGGGTAGATAACAATGCACACCAACTTTCACGATTTTCGAAGTTAGTTTGGTCATTATTCAAGGTTGGTCAAGCAAAGGTCTAGGAGATGCTATTTTTTTGTCTTTCTTGTAAGTGAAATTTGAAAGAGAATTTAGGTACCCATTTGAGAGATAACCATGCATACACACTTTTAGGGGATTTCGAGCTATTTTGTACCTTGGTCAAACCAAGGCCTAAAAGGTCACACTTTTTTCCAATTTCTTAGAAATCAAATTTAAAAGTAGATTTAGATACCCATTTAAGAGGCAGACATAAAAACGTGAAAGACGGAGTTTCACTTTGAACCAATTTCTTGGAATTAAAATTTAATCATAGATTTAAAAGTGCATTTGGAAAATAAGAGTGCATGCCGAGTTTCACGATGTTGAGAGCTATTTTAGGCATCTTTAAGCCAAACCCTAACAAAACTGCACGATGCAGTCTCAACTTTGACCAAATTCTCAGAATTGAAACCTGATCATATGTTTGGATGCATATTGGATAGACAAGCATGCACGCCAACTTTCACGACGTTTCCAGCTATTTTGACCCCCTTTAAGCCCAACCCTGTCGAAACCGCACGACGGAGTTTCCTTTTCAAAAAGTTTCTTAGAATTGAAATTTGATCATAAATTTGGATGCCCATTTGATGAACAAGCATGCATGCAAACTTTTGAGACATTCCAAAATATTTTCACCCCCTTTAAGCAAAACCTTAGCAAAACCGTGCAACGGAGTTTCACATTTAAGCAATTTCTCAAAACTAAAATTTAATTGTAGATTTATTGGTGCATTTGGTAGATAAGAGTGCATGCTAACTTTCATGGTGTTCGGAGAAATTTTGTTCATTATTCAAGGTTGGTCAAGTAAAAGACTAAGAGATGTTATTTTTTCAGCTTTCTTGTAAGTGAAATTTGAAAGAGAATTGAGGTACCCATTTTGGAGATAACCATGCATACAAACTTTCAAGGGATCTCGAGCTATTTTGGACCTTAAGCAAACTTGGTGAAACGAAGCCCTAAAAGGTTGCATTTGTTTCCAATTTCTCAAAGCCATTTTCCCCTCCTTCAAGCCAAACCTTAGCGAAATCGAACGACGAAGTTACACTTTTGACCAAACTCTCAGAGTTGAAATTTGATGATAGATTTGGATGACCGTTTGATATAAAAACGTGCACGCCAACTGTTGCAATGGTCCGAGCTATTTGGACCCCTTCGAGCCCAACTCTAGCGAAAATGAACGACAAAGTTTCACTTCTGACTAATTTCTCAGAATTGAAATTTGATCATAGATTTGGATGCTCATTTGATAGGTAACTGTGCACTCCAACTTTAACAACTTTTTGAGCTATTTTCACCCCTTGTAACCCCAACCTTAGGGAAAACGCATGACGGAGTTTCAATCTTGACAAATTTCTTGATATTAAAATTTGATTATAGATTTAGATGTGCATTTGGAAGATAAGAGTGCACGCCAACTTTCATGATGTTCAGAGTTATTTTGGTCTCCTTTAAGACAAACCCTAACAAAACTGCACGATGGAGTTTTGCATTTGACCAACTTCTAAGAATTGAAACTTGATCATATATTTGGATGTCCATTAGATAAACAAGCATGCACGCCAACTTTCACAATGTTCCAATCTATTTTGACCACCTTTAAGCCCAACCCTAGCTAAAAGGCATGACGAAGTTTCACTTTTGGGCAGTTTTGTATAGTTGAAATTTGCTCATAGATTTGAATGCCCATTTGATAGTGCACATGAAATTTTGAGACGTTCCAAAATATTTCACCCCCGTTTATCCCAACCTTAGCAAAACCATACAACAGAGTTTCACTTTTGACTAACTTCTTAGAATTAAAATTTGATCATATATTTATCTTAGAATTTGGTAGATAACAGTTCACACCAACTTTCACAATGTTCGCAGTTATTTTGGTCATTATTCAAGGTTGGTCAAGCAAAGGTCTAAGAGATGCTACTTTTTCGACTTTCTTGTAAGTGAAATTAGAAAGAGAATTTGGGTGCCCATTTGAGAGATAACCATGCATACACACTTTCAAGGGATTTCGAGCTATTTTGGACCTTGGTTTTCAAACTTGGTCAAACCAAGGCCTAAAATGTTGAACTTTTTTTCAATTTCTTAGAAATCAAATTTAAAAGTAGATTTAGATACCCATTTAAGAGGCACACATAAAAATGTGAAGAACGGAGTTTCACTTTTTAAGCAATTTATTGGAATTAAAATTTAATCATTGTTTTAAATGCGCATTTGGAAGATAAGAGTGCATGCCAACTTTCACGATGTTGAGAGCTATTTTCGGCATCTTTAAGCAAAACCCTAACAAAACTGCAAGATGCAGTCTCAGCTTTGACTAAATTCTCATAATCGAAACCTGATCATAGGTTTGGATGCATATTGGATAGACAAGCATGCACGCCAACTTTTGCGATGTTTCGAGCTATTTTGACCCCCTTTAAGCCCAACCTTGTCGAAATTGCACGAAGGAGTTTCAATTTCGAGGAGTTTCTTAGAATTTAATTTTGATCATAAATTTGGATGCTCATTTGATGCACAAGTTTGCAAGCAAAATTTTGAGACATTCCAAAATATTTTCACCCCCTTTAAGCACAACCTTAGAAAAACTGCACAACGAAGTTTCACGTTTGACTAATTTCTCAAAATTAAAATTTAATCCCAGATTTATCGCCGCATTTCGTAGCAAAACCATACAACAGAGTTTCGGTTTTGACTAATTTCTTAGAATTAAAATTTGACCGTAGATTTATATTAGCATTGGGTAGATAACAATGCACACCAACTTTCACGATGTTCAAAGCTATTTTGGTCATTATTCAAGGTTGGTCAAGCAAAGGTCTAAGAGATGCTTTTCTTTTTACTTTCTTGTAAGTGAAATTTGAAAGAGAATTTAGGTACCCGTTTGAGAGATAACCATGCATACACACTTTTAGGGATTTCGAGCTATTTTGGACCTTGGTCAAACCAAGGCCTAAAAGGTCACACTTTTTTCCAATTTCCTAGAAATCAAATTTAAAAGTAGATTTAGATACCCATTTAACAGGCACACATAAAAACGTGCAAGATGGAGTTTCACTTTGAACCAATTTCTTGGAATTAAAATTTAATCATAGATTTAAAAGCGCATTTGGAAAATAAGAGTGCATGCCAACTTTCACGATGTTGAGAGCTATTTTAGGCATCTTTAAGCCAAACCCTAACAAAACTGCATGATGTTCTCAGCTTTGACCGAATTCTCAGAATTGAAACCTGGTCATATGTTGGAATGCATATTGGATAGAAAAGCATGGACACAAACTTTCACGATGTTTCAAGCTATTTTGACCCCCTTTAAGCCCAACCCTGTCGAAACCGCATGACGGAGTTTCCTTTTCAAACAATCTCTTAGAATTTAAATTTGATCATAAATTTGGATGCCCATTTGATGAACAAGCATGCATGCAAACTTTTGAGACATTCCAAAATATTTTCACCCCCTTTAAGCCAAACCATAGCGAAACCGCGCAAGAAGGTTTTCACGTTTAAGTAATTTCTCAAAACTAAAATTTAATCGTAGATTTATTGGCGCATTTGGTAGATAAGAGTGCATGCTAACTTTCACGGTGTTCGGAGCTATTTTGGTCATTATTCAAGGTTGGTCAAGTAAAATACTAAGAGATGTTATTTTTTCAGCTTTTTTGTAAGTGAAATTTGAAAGAGAATTGAGGTATCCATTTGAGAGATAACGATGCATACAAACTTTCAAGGGATTTCGAGCTATTTTGGACCTTAAGCAAACTTGGTGAAACCAAGCCCTAAAAGGTTGCATTTGTTTCCAATTTCTCAAAGCCATTTTCCCCTCCTTTAAGCCAAACCTTAGCGAAATCGAACGACGAAGTTTCACTTTTGACACAACTCTCGGAGTTGAAATTTGATCATTGATTTGGATGACCGTTTGATATAAAAACGTGCACGCCAACTTTTGCAATGGTCCGAGCTATTTGGACCCCTTTGAGCCCAACTCTAGCGAAAATGAACGACCAAGTTTCACTTCTGACTAATTTCTCAGAATTGCAATTTGATCATAGATTTGGATGCCCGTTTGATAGGTAATTGTGCACCCCAACTTTCACAAAGTTTTGAGCTATTTTCACCCCTTGTAACCCCAACCTCAGCGAAACCGCATGACGGAGTTTCACTCTTGACAAATTTCTTGATATTAAAATTTGATTATAGATTTAGATGTGCATTTGGAAGATAAGAGTGCATGCCAACTTTCATGATGTTCAGAGTTATTTTATCTCCTTTTAGCCAAACCCTAACAAAACCGCACGATGGAGTTTTGCTTTTGACCAACTTCTAAGAATTGAAACTTGATCATACATTTGGATGTCCATTAGATAAAAAAGCATGCACGCCAACTTTCATAATGTTCCAATCTATTTTGACCACCTTTAAGGCCAACCCTAGCTAAAAGGCATGACGAAGTTTCACTTTTGAGCAGTTTCGTATCGTTGAAATTTGATCATAGATTTGAATGCCCATTTGATAGACAAGCGTGCACACGAAATTTTGAGACGTTCCAAAATATTTCACCCCCCTTAATCCCAACCTCAGCAAAACCATAAAACAGAGTTTCACTTTTGACTAACTTCTTAGAATTAAAATTTGATCATAGATTTATCTTAGAATTTGGTAGATAATAGTTCACATCAACTTTCACAATGTTCACAGTTATTTTGGTCATTATATTCAAGGTTGCTAAAGCAAAGGTCTAAAAGATGCTACTTTTTCGAATTTCTTGTAAGTGAAATTTGAAAGATAATTTGGGTGCCCATTTGAGAGATAACCATGCATACACACTTTCAAGGGATTTCGAGCTATTTTGGACCTTGGTCAAACTTGGTCAAACCCAGGCCTAAAATGTTGAACTTTTTTTCAATTTCTTAGAAATCAAATTTAAAAGTAGATTTAGATACCCATTTAAGAGGCACACATAAAAACGTGAACAACAGAGCTCCACTTGGAAGATAAGAGTGCATGCCAACTTTCCCGATGTTGAGAGCTATTTTCGGCATCTTTAAGAAAACCCTAACAAAATTGCAAGATGCAGTCTCAACTTTGCTAAAATTCTCAGAATTGAAACTTGATCATAGGTTTGGATGCATATTGGATAGACAAGCATGCACGCCAAATTTTGCGACAATTCGAGCTATTTTGACCCCCTCTAAGCCCAACCGTGTCGAAACCGCACGAAGGAGTTTCACTTTCTAGCAGTTTCTTAGAATTTAATTTTGATCATAAATTTGGATGCTCATTTGATGAACAAGTGTGCAAGCAAAGTTTTGAGACATTCCAAAATATTTTCACCCTCTTTAAGCACAACCTTAGAAAAACTGCATGACGAAGTTTCACGTTTGACTAATTTCTCAAAATTAAAATTTAATCCTAGATTTATCGGCGCATTTCGTAGCAAAACCATCCAACAGAGTTTCAATTTTGACTAATTTCTCAGAATTAAAATATGATCGTAGATTTATATTAGCATTGGGTAGATAACAATGCACACCAACTTTCATGATGTTCGAAGTTATTTTGGTCATTATTCAAGGTTGGTCAAGCAAAGGTCTAAGAGATGATATTTTTTTACTTTCTTGTAAGTGAAATTTGAAAGAGAATTTAGGTACCCATTTGAGAGATAACCATGCATACACACTTTTAGGGGATTTCGAGCTATTTTGGACCTTGGTCAAACCAAGGCCTAAACGGTCACACTTTTTTCCAATTTCTTACAAATCAAATTTAAAAGTAGATTTAGATACCCATTTAAGAGGCACACATAAAAACGTGCAAGACAGAGTTTCACTTTGAACCAATTTCTTGGAATTAAAATTTAATCATAGATTTAAAAGTGCATTTGGAAAATAAGAGTGCATGCCAACTTTCACGATGTTGAGAGCTATTTTAGGGATCTTTAAGCCAAACCCTAACAAAACTGCACAATGCAGTCTCAGCTTTGACCAAATTCTCAGAATTGAAACCTGATCATATGTTTGGATGCATATTGGATAAACAAGCCCAACCCTGTCGAAACCGCACGACGGAGTTTCCTTTTCGAACAGTTTCTTAGAATTTAAATTTGATCATAAATTTCGATGCTCATTTAATGAACAAGCATGCATGCAAAATTTTGAGACATCCCAAATTATTTTCACCCCCTTTAAGCCAAACCTTAGCAAAACTGCGCAATGGAGTTTCACGTTTAAGTAATTTCTCAAAACTAAAATTTAGTCATAGATTTATTGGCGCATTTGGTAGATAAGAGTGCATGCTAACTTTCATGGTGTTCGGAGCTATTTTGGTCATTATTCAAGGTTGGTCAAGTAAAAGACTAAGAGATGTTATTTTTTCAGCTTTCTTGTAAATGAAATTTGAAAGAGAATTGAGGTACCCATTTGACAGATAACCATGCATACAAACTTTCAAGGGATTTCGAGCTATTTTGGACCTTAAGCAAACTTGGTGAAACCAAGCCCTAAAAGGTTGCATTTGTTTCCAATTTCTCAAAGCCATTTTCCCCTCCTTTAAGCAAAACCTTAGCGAAATCAAACGACGAAGTTTCACTTTTGACCAAACTCTCGGAGTTGAAATTTGATCATAGATTTGGATGACCGTTTGATATAAAAAAATGCACGCCAACTTTTGCAATGGTCCGAGCTATTTGGACCCCTTTGATCCCAACTCTAGCGAAAATGAACGACGAAGTTTCACTTCTGACTAATTTCTCAGAATTGAAATTTGATCATAGATTTGGATGCCCGTTTGATAGGTAACTGTGCACTCCAACTTTCACAACATTTTGAGCTATTTTCACCCCTTGTAACACCAACGTTAGCGAAACCGCATGACGGAGTTTCTCTCTTGACAAATTTCTTGATATTAAAATTTGATTATAGATTTAGATGTGCATTTGGAAGATAAGAGTGCAGGCCAACTTTCATGATGTTTAGATTTATTTTCGTCTCCTTTAAGCCAAACCCTAACAAAACCGCACGATGGAGTTTTGCTTTTGACGAACTTCTAAGAATTGAAACTTGATCATAGATTTGGATGTCCATTAGATAAACAAGCATGCACACCAACTTTCACAATGTTCCAATCTATTTTGACCACCTTTAAACCCAACCCTAGCTAAAAGGCATGTCAAAGTTTCACTTTTGAGCAGTTTCGTATAGTTGAAATTTGATCATAGATTTGAATGCCCATTTGATAGACAAGTGTGCACACGAAAATTTGAGACGTTCCAAAATATTTCACACCCCTTAATCCCAACCTCAGCAAAACCATACAATAGAGTTTCACTTTTGACTAACTTCTTAGAATTAAAATTTTATCATAGATTTATCTTAGAATTCGGTAAATAACAGTTCACACCAACTTTCACAATGTTCGCAGTTATTTTGGTCATTATTCAAAGCTGGTCAAGCAAAGGTCTAAGAGATGCTACTTTTTCAACTTTCTTGTAAGTGAAATTTGAAAGAGAATTTGGGTGCCCATTTGAGAGATTACCATGCATACACACTTTCAAGGGATTTTGAGTTATATTGGACCTTGGTCAAACTTGGTCAAACCAAGGCCTAAAATGTTGAACTTTTTTTCAATTTCTTAGAAATCAAATTTAAAAGTAGATTTAGATGCCTATTTAAGAGGCACACATAAAAACGTGAACAACGGAGTTTCACTGTTAACAAATTTATTGGAATTAAAATTTAATCATTGATTTAAATGCGCATTTGGAAGATAAGAGTGCATGCCAACTTTCACGATGTTGAGAGCTATTTTCTGCATCTTTAAGCAAAACCCTAACAAAACTGCAAGACGCAGTCTCAGCTTTGACCAAATTCTCAGAATTGAAACGTGATCATAGGTTTGGATGCATATTGGATAGACAAGCATGCACACCAACTTTTGCGATGTTTCGATATATTTTGACCCCCTTTAATCCCAACCCTGTTGAAACCGCACGAAGGAGTTTCACTTTCGAGCAGTTTCTTAGAATTTGATTTTGATCATAAATTTGGATGCTCATTTGATGAACAAGTGTGCAAGCAAACTTTTGCGACATTCCAAAATATTTTCACCCCCTTTAAGCACAACCTTAGAAAAACTACCGTAACGAAGTTTCATGTTTGACTAATTTCTCAAAATTAATATTTAATCCTAGATTTATCGGCGCATTTCATAGCAAAACCATACAGCAGAGTTTCAGTTTTGACTAATTTTTCAGAATTAAAATTTGATTGTAAATTTATCTTAGCATTGGGTAGATAACAATGCACACCAACTTTCACGATGTTCGAAGTTATTTTGGTCATTATTCAAGGTTGGTCAAGCAAAGGTCTAAGAGATGCTATTTTTTTGAATTTCTTGTAAGTGAAATTTGAAAGAGAATTTAGGTACCCAGTTGAGAGATAACCATGCATACACACTTTTAGGGGATTTCTAGCTATTTTGGACCTTGGTCAAACCGAGGCCTAAAAGGTCACACTTTTTTCCAATTTCTTAGAAATCAAATTTAAAAGTAGATTTAGATACCCATTTAAGAGGAACACATAAAAACGTGCAAGATGGAGTTTCACTTTGAACCAATTTCTTGGAATTAAAATGTAATCATAGATTTAAAAGCGCATTTGGAAAATAAGAGTGCATGCCAACTTTCATGATGTTGGAAGCTATTTTAGGCATCTTTAACCAAATTCTCAGCTTTGACCAAATTCTCAGAATTGAAACCTGATCATATGTTTGGATGCATATTGGATAGACAAGCACGCACGCCAACTTTCACAACGTTTTATGCTATTTTGACCCCCTTTAAGCCCAACCCTCTCGAAACCGCACGACGGAGTTTCCTTTTCGAACAGTTTCTTTGAATTTAAATTTGATCATAAATTTGGATGCCCATTTGATGAACAAGCATGCATGCAAACTTTTGAGACATTCCAAAATATTTTCACCCCCTTTAAGCCAAACCTTAGCAAAACCGCGCAACGGAGTTTCACGTTTAAGGAATTTCTCAAAACTAAAATTTAATCGTAGATTTATTGGCGCATTTGGTAGATAAGAGTGCATGCTAACTTTCATGGTGTTCAGAGCTATTTTGGTCATTATTCAAGGTTGGTCAAGTAAAAGACTAAGAGATGTTATTTTTTCAGCTTTTTTGTAAGTGAAATTTGAAAGAAAATTGAGGTATCCATTTGAGAGATAACCATGCATACAAACTTTCTAGGGATTTCGAGCTATTTTGGACCTTAAGAAAACTTGGTGAAACCAAGCCCTAAAAGGTTGCATTTGTTTCCAATTTCTCAAAGCCATTTTCCCCTCCTTTAAGCCAAACCTTAGCGAAATCGAACGACGAAGTTTCACTTTTGACCAAACTCTCCGAGTTGAAATTTGAACATAGATTTGGATGACCGTTTGATATAAAAACATGCACGCCAACTTTTGCAATGGTCCAAGCTATTTAGACCCCTTCGAGCCCAACTCTAGCGAAAATGAACGACGAAGTTTCACTTCTGAGTAATCTCTCAGAATTGAAATTTGATCATAGATTTGGATGCCCGTTTGATAGGTAACCGTGCACTCCGAATTTCACAACGTTTTTAGCTATTTTCACCCCTTGTAACCCCAACCTTAGTGAAACTGCATGACAAAGTTTCACTCTTGACAAATCTCTTGAGTGCACAGAAGGAGTTTCACTTTCGTGCAGTTTCTTAGAATTTAATTTTCATCATAACTTTGGATGCTCATTTGATGAACAAGTGTTCAAGCAAACTTTTGAGACATTCCAAAATATTTTCACCCCCTTTAAGCACAACCTTAGAAAAACTACAAAACGAAGTTTCACGTTTGACTAATTTCTCAAAATTAAAATTTAATCCTAGATTTATCGGCGCATTTCGTAGCAAAACCATATAAGAAAGTTTCAGTTTTGACTAATTTCACAGAATTAAAATTTGATTGTAGATTTATCTTAGCATTGGGTAGATAACAATGCACACCAACTTTCACGAAGGCATAAAAGGTCATACTTTTTTCCAATTTCTTAGAAATCAAATTTAAAAGTAGATTTAGATACCCATTTAAGAGGCACACATAAAAACGTGCAAGACAGAGTTTCACTTTGAACCAATTTCTTGGAATTAAAATTTAATCATAGATTTAAAAGCGCATTTGGAAAATAAGAGTGCATGCCAACTTTCACGATGTTGAGAGCTATTTTAGGCATCTTTAAGCCAAACCCTAACAAAACTGCACGATACAGTCTCAGCTTTGACCAAATCCTCAGAATTGAAACCCGATCATATGTTTGGATGCATATTGGATAGACAAGCATGCACACCAAATTTCACGACGTTTCGAGATATTTTGACCCCCTTTAAGCCCAACCCTGTCGAAACCGCACGACGAATTTTCCTTTTCGGACAGTTTCTTACAATTTAAATTTGATCATAAATATGGATGCCCATTTGATGAACAAGCATGCATGCAAACTTTTGAGACATTCCAAAATATTTTCACCCCCTTTAAGCCAAACCTTAGCAAAACCGCGCAACGGAGTTTCACGTTTAAGTAATTTCTCAAAACTAAAATTTAATCGTAGATTTATTGGTGCATTTGGTAGATAAGAGTGCATGCTAACTTTCATGGTGTTCGGAGCTATTTTGGTCACTATTCAAGGTTGGTCAAGTAAAAGACTAAGAGATGTTATTTTTTCAGCTTTCTTGTAAGTGAAATTTGAAAGAGAATTGAGGTACCCATTTGAGAGATAACCATGCATACAAACTTTCAAGGGATTTCGAGCTATTTTGGTCCTTAAGCAAACTTGGTGAAACCAAGCCCTAAAAGGTTGAATTTGTTTCCAATTTCTCAAAGCCATTTTTCCCTCCTTTAAGCCAAACCTTAGCGAAATCGAACGACAAAGTTTCACTTTTGACGAAATTCTCGGAGTTGAAATTTGATCATAGATTTGGATGACCATTTGATATAAAAACGTGCACGCCAAATTTTGCAATGGTCCGAGCTATTTGGACCCCTTCGAGCCCAACTTTAGCGAAAATCAACGACAAAGTTTCACTTCTGTCTAATTTCTCAGAATTGAGATTTGATCATAGATTTGGATGCCCGTTTGATAGGTAACTGTGCACTCCAACTTTTACAACGTTTTTGAGCTATTTTCACCCCTTGGAACCCCAACCTTAGCGAAACTGCATGACGCAGTTTCACTCTTGACAAATTCCTTGATATTAAAATTTGATTATAGATTGAGATGTGCACGCCAACTTTCATGATGTTCAGAGTTATTTTCGTCTCCTTTAAGCCAAACCCTAACAATTGAAACTTAATCATAGATTTGGATGTCCATTAGATAAACAAGCATGCACGCCAACATTCACAATGTTCCAAACTATTTTGACCACCTTTAATCCCAACCCTAGCTAAAAGGCATGACGAAGTTTCACTTTTGACCAAAATCGTATAATTTAAATTTGATCATAGATTTGAATGCCCATTTGATAGACAAGCGTGCACACGAAATTATGAGACGTTCCAAAATATTTCACCCCCCTTAATCCCAACCTCAGCAAAACCATACAACAGGGTTTCACTTTTGACTAACTTCTTAGAATTAAAATTTGATCGTAGATTTATCTTAGAATTTGGTAGATAACAGTTCACACCAACTTTCACAATGTTCGCAGTTATTTTGGTCATTATTCAAGGTTGGTCAAACAAAGGTCTAATAGATGCTAGTTTTTCGACTTTCTTGTAAGTGAAATTTGAAAGAGAATTTGGGTGCCCATTTGAGAGATAACCATGCATACACACTTTCAAGCGATTTCGAGCTATTTTGGACCTTGGTCAAACTTGGTCAAACCAAGGCCTAAAATGTTGAAATTTTTTTCAATTTCTTAGAAATCAAATTTAAAAGTAGATTTAGATACCCATTTAAGAGGCACACATAAAAACGTGAACAACGGAGTTTCACTTTTAACCAATTTATTGGAATTAAAATTTAATCATTGATTTAAATGCGCATTTGAAAGATAATAGTGCATGCCAACTTTCACGATGTTGAGAGCTATTTTCGGAATCTTTAAGCGAAACCCTAACAAAACTGCAAGATGCAGTCTCAGCTTTGACCAAATTCTCAGAATTGAAACCTGATGATAGGTTTGGATGCATATTGGATAGACAAGAATGCACACCAACGTTTGCGACGTTTCGAGCTATTTTGACCCCATTTAATCCCAACCCTGTCGAAACCGCAGGAACGAGTTTCACTTTCGAGCAGTTTCTTAGAATTTAATTTTGATCATAAATTTGGATGCTCATTTGATGAACAATTAAGCAAACTTTTGAGACATTCCAAAATATTTTCACCCCCTTTAAGCACGACCTTAGAAAAACTGCACAACGAAGTTTCACGTTTGACCAATTTCTCAAAATTAAAATTTAATCCTAGATTTATCGGCGCATTTCGTAGCAAAACCATACAACAGAGTTTTAGTTTTAACTAATTTCTCAGAATTAAAATTTGATCGTATATTTATCTTGGCATTGGGTAGATAACAATGCACACCAACTTTCACGATGTTCAAAGTTATTTTGGTCATTATTAAAGGTTGGTCAAGCAAAGGTCTAAGAGATGCTATTTTTTTTACTTTCTTGTAAGTGAAATTTGAAAGAGAATTTAGGTACCCATTTGAGAGATAACCATGCATGCACACTTTTAGGGGATTTTGAGCTATTTTGGACCTTGGTCAAACCACGGCCTAAAAGGTCACACTTTTTTCAATTTCTTAGAAATCAAATTTAAAAGTAGATTTAGATACCCATTTAAGAGGCACACATAAAAATGTGCAAGAGGGATTTTCACTTTGAACCAATTTCTTGGAATTAAAATTTAATCATAGATTTAAAAATGCATTTGGAAAATAAGAGTGCATGCCAACATTCACAATGTTCCAATCTGTTTTGACCACCTTTAAGCCCAACCCTAGCTAAAAGGCATGACGAAGTTTCACTTTTGAGCAGTTTCGTATTGTTGAAATTTGATCATAGATTTGAATGCCCATTTGATAGACAAGGGTTCACACGAAATTTTGAGACGTTCGAAAATATTTCACCCCCCTTAATCCCAACCTCAGCAAAACCATACAACAGAGTTTCGCTTTTGACTAACTTCTTAGAATTAAAATTTGATCATAGATTTATCTTAAAATTTGGTAGATAACAGTTCACACCAACTTTCACATTGTTCGCAGTTATTTTGGTCATTATATTCAAGGTTGGTCAAGCAAAGGTCTAAGAGATGCTACTTTTTAGACTTTCTTGTAAGTGAAATTTGAAAGAGAATTTGGGTGCCCATTTGAGAGATAACCATGCATACACACTTTCAAGGGATTTCGAGATATTTTGGACCTTGGTCAAACTTGGTCAAACCAAGGCCTAAAATGTTGAACTTTTTTTCAATTTCTTAGAAATCAAATTTAAAAGTAGATTTAGATACCCATTTAAGAGGCACACATAAAAACGTGAACAACGTTCTTTCAATTTTAACCAATTTATTGGAATTAAAATTTAATCATTGATTTAAATGCGCATTTGGAAGATAAGAGTGCATGCCAACTTTCACGATGTTGAGAGCT
>LPNX010332670.1:192751-210068 GCA_001517045.1 Pseudotsuga menziesii
CCCTAACAAAACTGCAAGATGCAGTCTCAGCTTTGACCAAATTCTTAGAATTGAAACCTGATCATAGGTTTGGATGCATATTGGATAGACAAGCATGCACGCCAACTTTTGTGACGTTTCAAGCTATTTTGACCCCCTTTAAGCCCAACCCTGTCGAAACCGCACGAAGGAGTTTCATTTTCGAGCAGTTTCCTAGAATTTAATTTTGATCATAAATTTGGATGCTCATTTGATGAACAAGTGTGCAAGCAAACTTTTGAGACATTCCAAAATATTTTCATCCCATTTAAGCACACCCTTATAAAAACTGCACAACGAAGTTTCACGTTTGACTAATTTCTCAAAATTAAAATTTAATCCTAGATTTATCGGCGCATTTCGTAGCAAAACCATACAACCGAGTTTCAGTTTTGATTAATTTCTCAGAATTAAATTTTGATCGTAGATTTATCTTAGCATTGTTTAGATAACAATGAACACCAATTTTCACAATGTTTGAATTTATTTTGGTCCTTATTAAAGCTTGGTCAAGCAAAGGTCTAAGAGATTCTATTTTTTTTACTTTCTTGTAAGTGAAATTTGAAAGAGGATTTAGGTACCCATTTGAGAGATAACCATTCATACAAACGTTTAGGGGATTTCGAGCTATTTTGGACCTTGGTCAAACCAAGGCCTAAAAGGTCACACTTTTTTCCAATTTCTTAGAAATCAAATTTAAAAGTAGATTTAGATACCCCTTTAAGAGGCACACATAAAAATGTGCAAGACGGAGTTTCACTTTGAACCAATTTCTTGGAATTAAAATTTAAGTATAGATTTAAAAGCACATTTTAAAAATAAGAGTGCATGCCAACTTTCACGATGTTGAGAGCTATTTTAGGCATCTTCAAGCCAAACCCTAACAAAACTGCACGATGCAGTCTCAACTTTGACCAAACTCTCAGAATTGAAACATGATCATATGTTTGGATGCATATTGGATAGACAAGCATGCACGCCAATTTTCACGACGTTTCGAGCTATTTTGACCCCCTTTAAGCCCAACCCTGTCGAAACCACACAATGGAGTTTCCTTTTCGAACAGTTTCTTAGAATTTAAATTTGATCATAAATTTGGATGCCCATTTGATGAACAAGCATGCATGCAAACTTTTGAGATATTCCAAAATATTTTCACCCCCTTTAAGCCAAACCTTAGCAAAACCGCGCAACGGATTTTCACGTTTAAGTAATTTCTCAAAACTAAAATTTAATCGTAGATTTATTGGCGCATTTGGTAGATAAGAGTGCATGCTAAATTTCATGGTGTTCGGATCTATTTTGGTCATTATTCAAGGTTGGTCAAGTAAAAGGCTAAGAGATTTTATTTTTTCAGCTTAGAGTAAGTGAAATTTGAAAGACAATTGAGGTACCCATTTGAGAGATAACCATGCATACAAACATGCAAGGGATTTCGAGCTATTTTGGACCTTAAGCAAACTTGGTGAAACCAAGCCTTAAAAGGTTGCATTTGTTTCCAATTTCTCAAAGCCATTTTCCCCTCCTTTAAGCCAAACCTTAGCGAAATCGAACGATGAAGTTTCAGTTTTGACCAAACTCTCGGAGTTGAAATTTGATCAAAGATTTGGATGACCGTTTGATATAAAAACGTGCACACCAAATTTTGCAATGGTCCGAGCTATTTGGACCCCTTTGAGCCCAACTCTAGTGAAAATGAACGACGAAGTTTCACTTCTGACTAATTTCTCAGAATTGAAATTTGATCATAGATTTGGATGCCCGTTTGATAGGTGACTCCAACTTTCACAACGTTTTGAGTTTCACTTTTGACTAACTTCTTAGAATTAAAATTTGATCATAGATTTAACTTAGAATTTGGTAGATAACAGTTCACACCAACTTTCACAATGTTCGCAGTTATTTTGGTCATTATTCAAGGTTGGTCAAGCAAAGGTCTAAGAGATGCTACTTTTTCGACTTTCTTGTAAGTGAAATTTGAAAGAGAATTTGGGTGCCCATTTGAGAGATAACCATGCATACACACTTTCAAGGGATTTCGAGCTATTTTGGACCTTGGTCAAACTTGGTCAAAACAAGGCCTAAAATGTTGAACTTTTTTTCAATTTCTTAGAAATCAAATTTAAAAGTAGATTTAGATACCCATTTAAGAGGCACACATAAAAACGTGAACAACGGAGTTTCACTTTTAACCAATTTATTGGAATTAAAATTTATTCATTGATTTAAATGCGCATTTGGAAGATAAGAGTGCATGCCAACTTTCACGATGTTGAGAGCTATTTTCGGCATCTTTAAGCAAAACCCCAACAAAACTGTAACATGCAGTCTCAACTTTGACCAAATTCTTAGAATTGAAACCTGATCATAGGTTTGGATGCATATTGGATAGACAAGCATGCACACCAACTTTTTCGACGTTTCGAGCTATTTTGATCCCCTTTAAGCCCAACCCTGTCGAAACCGCACGAAGGAGTTTCACTTTCGATCAGTTTCTTGGAATTTAATTTTGATCATTAATTTGGATGCTCATTTGATGAACAAGTGTGCAAGCAAACTTTTGAGACATTCCAAAATATTTTCACCCCCTTTAAGCACAACCTTAGAAAAACTGCACAACGAAGTTTCACGTTTGACTAATTTCTCAAAATTAAAATTTAATCCTAGATTTATCAGCGAATTTCGTATCAAAACCATACAACAGAGTTTCAGTTTAGACTCATTTCCTAGAATTAAAATTTGATTGTGAACAACGAAGTTTCACTTTTAACCAATTTATTGGAATAAAAATTTAATCATTGATTTAAATCCGCATTTGGAAGATAAGAGTGCATGCCAACTTTCACGATGTTGAGAGCTATTTTTGGCATCTTTAAGCAAAACCCTAACAAAACTGCAAGATGAAGTCTCATCTTTGACGAAATTCTCATAATTGAAACCTGATCATAGGTTTGGATGCATATTGGATAGACAGGCATCCACGCCAACTTTTGCGATGTTTCGAGCTATTTTGACCCCCTTTAAGCCCAACCCTGTCGAAACTGCACGAAGGAGTTTCACTTTCGAGCAGTTTCTTAGAATATAATTTTGATCATAAATTTGGATGCTCATTTGATGAACAAGTGTCCAAGAAAACTTCTGAGACATTCCAAAATATTTTCACCCACTTTAAGCACAACCTTAGAAAAACTGCACAACGAAGTTTCACGTTTAACTAATTTCTCAAAATTAAAATTTAATCCTAGATTTATCGGCGCATTTCGTAACAAAACCATACAACAGAGTTTCAGTTTTGACTAATTTCTCATAATTAAAATTTGATTGTGAACAACGAAGTTTCACTTTTAACCAATTTATTGGAATTAAAATTTAATCATTGATTTAAATGCGCATTTGGAAGATAAGAGTGCATGCCAACTTTCACGATGTTTAGACCTATTTTTGGCATCTTTAAGCAAAACCCTAACAAAACTGCAAGATGCAGTCTCAGAATTGAAACCTGATCATAGGTTTGGATGCATATTGGATAGACAAGCATGCACGCCAACTTTTGCGACATTTCAAGCTACTTTGACCCCCTTTAAGCCCAACCCTTTCGAAACCGCACGAAGGAGTTTCACTTTCGAGCAGTTTCTTAGAATTTAATTTTGATCATAAATTTGGATGCTCATTTGATGAACAAGTGTGCAAGCAAAATTTTGAGACATTCCAAATGATTTTCACCCCCTTTAAGCACAACCTTAGAAAAACAGGACAACGAAGTTTCACGTTTGACTAATTTCTCAAAATTAAAATTTAATCCTAGATTTATCAACGCATTTCGTAGCAAAACCATACAACAGAGTTTCAGTTTTGACTAATTTCCTAGAATTAAAATTTCATCGTGACCAACGGAGTTTCACTTTTAACCAATTTATTGGAATAATAATTTAATCATTGATTTAAATGCGCATTTGGAAGATAAGAGTGCATGCCAACTTTCACGATGTTGATAGCTATTTCTGGCATCTTTAAGCAAAACCCTAACAAAACTGCAAGATGAAGTCTCAGCTTTGACCAAATTCTCATAATTGAAACCTGATCATAGGTTTGGATGCATATTGATTAGACAAGCATGCACGCCAACTTTTGCGATGTTTTGAGCTATTTTGACCCCCTTTAAGCCCAACCCTTTCGAAACCGTAGAAGGAGTTTCACTTTCGAGCAGTTTCTTAGAATTTAATTTTGATTATAAATTTGGATGCTCATTTGAGGAACAAGTGTGCAAGCAAACTTTTCAGACATTCCAAAATATTTTCACCCCCTTTAAGCACAACCTTAGAAAAACTGCACAGCAAAGTTTCACGTTTGACTAATTTCTCAAAATTAAAATTTAATCCTAGATTTATCAGCGCATTTCGTAGCAAAACCATACAATAGAGTTTCGGTTTTGACTAATTTCTCAGAATTAAAATTTGATCGTAGATTTATATTAGCATTAGGTAGATAACAATGCACACCAACTTTCACGATGTTCGAAGTTATTTTGGTCATTATTCAAGGTTGGTCAAGCAAAGGTCTAAGAGATGCTATTTTTTTGCCTTTCTTGTAAGTGAAATTTGAAAGAGAATTTAGGTACCCATTTGAGAGATAACCATGCATACACACTTTTAGGGGATTTCGAGCTATTTTCGACCTTGGTCAAACCAAGGCCTAAAAGGTCACACTTTTTTCCAATTTCTTAGAAATCAAATTTAAAAGTAGATTTAGATACCCATTTAAGAGGCACACATAAAAACGTGCAAGATGGAGTTTCACTTTGAACCAATTTCTTGGAATTAAAATTTAATCATATATTTAAAAGCGCTTTTGGAAATAAGAGTGCATGCCAACTTTCACGATGTTGAGAGCTATTTTAGGCATCTTCAAGCCAAACCCTAACAAAACTGCACGAGCCAGTCTCAGCTTTGACCAAATTCTCAGAATTGAAACCTGATCATATGTTTGGATGCATATTGGATAGACAAGCATGCACACCAACTTTTACGACGTTTCAAGCTATTTTGACCCCCTTTAAGCCCAACCCTATCGAAACCGCACGATGGAGTTTTCTTTTCGAACAGTTTCTTAGAATTTAAATTCGATCATAGATTTGGGATTCCCATTAGATGAACAAGCATGCATGCAAAATTTTGAGACATTCCAAAATATTTTCACCCCCTTTAGGCCAAACCTTAGCAAAACCGCGCAACGGGGTTTCACGTTTAAGTAATTTCTCAAAACTAAAATTTAATCGTAGATTTATTGGTGCATTTGGTAGATAAGAGTGCATGCTAACTTTCATGGTGTTCGGAGCTATTTTGGTCATTATTCAAGGTTGGTCAAGTAAAACACTAAGAGATGTTATTTTTTCAGCTTTCTTGTAAGTGAAAATTGAAAGAGAATTGAGGTACCCATTTGAGAGATAACCATGCATACAAACTTTCAAGGGACTTAGAGCTATTTTAGACCTTAAGCAGACTTGGTGAAACCAAGCCCTAAAAGGCTGCATTTGTTTCCAATTTCTCAAAGCCATTTTCCCCTCCTTTAAGCCAAACCTTAGCGAAATCGAATGACGAAGTTTCACTTTTGACAAAACTCTCGGAGTTGAAATTTGATCATGGATTTGGATGACCGTTTGACATAAAAACGTGCACGCCAACTTTTGCAATGGTCCGAGCTATTTGGACCCCTTCGAGCCCAACTCTAGCGAAAATGAACAATGAAGTTTCACTTCTGACTAATTTCTCAGAATTGAAATTTGATCATAGATTTGGATGCCCGTTTGATAAGTACCTGTGCACTCCAACTTTCACAACGTTTTGAGCTATTTTCACCCCTTGTAACCCCAACCTCAGTGAAACAGCATGACGAAGTTTTACTCTTGACAAATTTCTTGATATTAAAATTCAATTATAGATTTAGATGTGCATTTGGAAGATAAGAGTGCATGCCAACTTTCATGATGTTCAGAGTTATTTTCGTCTCCTTTAAGCCGAACCCTAACAAAACCGCATGATGGAGTTTTGATTGTGACCAACTTCTAAGAATTGAAACTTGATGATAGATTAGGATGTCCATTAGATAAACAAGCATGATCACCAACTTTCACAATGTTCCAATCTATTTTGACCACCTTTAAGCCCAACCCTAGCTAAAATGCATGACGAAGTTTCACTTTTGAGCTGTTTCGTATAGTTGAAATTTGATCATAGATTTGAATGCCCATTTGATAGACAAGCGTGCACACGAAATTTTGGGACGTTCCAAAATATTTCACCCCCCTTAATCCCAACCTCAACAAAACCATACAACAGAGTTTCACTTTTGACTAACTTCTTAGAATTAAAATTTGATCATAGATTTATCTTAGAATTTGGTAGATAACAGTTCACACCAACTTTCACAATGTTCGCAGTTCTTTTGGTCATTATATTCAAGGTTGGTCAAGCAAAGGTCTAAGAGATGCTACTTTTTCGACTTTCTTGTAAGTGAAATTTGAAAGAGAATTTGGGTTCCCATTTAAGAGATAACCATGCATACACACTTTCAATGGATTTCGAGCTATTTTGGACCTTGGTATGTAATGTCCCGATTTTGACCCCGTTACCTTAGATGTATATGATGTATAAATTGTAAATGATCATGGTGTGGAGCTAAAGGCCAAGGCCCCACCATTGATCGGTTATGTTATGTTTGGATTTGAATTGTCACCGATGGTATATCGGGGCATGCGACATACGTTTTGAGTTATCCTCATGTAAATATGCATCTATAATTAATTAAATGAACCCAACCAGCTACGCTCACGGCAATTAAATCGAATGGGGCATGATTTTCCCAAGGATAAGGATGTGTGGGGGGAATTTTTCAAACCTTGAGCCAAAAGGGGGAAAAACCCATGTGTGATCTTCTTTTGTTTTATTCCAACTACCTTCATTTAATAATTTTGCTGGAAGCTGGGAAAAGTTATGACAGTTAATTGTTTTGGGAATGGGGTGGCAAGACTGTCAGTCCATGCCTCCATGCACACTCCACCCATAGTTGACTTCTGAATGGAAAGGAAAAGATGCACTCTTTTTACCCCACGCTTGTGTTGAACACCCACACTCTCCAAATTCGTGTCCTTGCCATTGTTGCTCATCTTCACGCAGGGGAATTGTTTCTGTTACTCACGCACGTCAAATTTCGCATCCTCTCAGCTGTTGTTGTTCACCCACGCACCCAGGAAGAGCTGTTCATTCCTCACGGGGTCTGATTGTTCTCTCACGCACAGGAATTTCTGGGTTTTACCCACGTGATTTTTTTCTTTGGATTGGTGGACGGTGCAGCTGCGTCCTTGCCTCACGAGCTGAACTGTCGATTTGGCGTTGATTGTTACTCATGCCCAGGTCAGAATTCTATTAATTTCTTTTACCGCGTGGTCTATGTAAGTCTCCTCGTGGCTTCATTGTCTTGAAGGGACTGCTGATTTTCCCCTATTGTACTTGGGTTGCTATTGTGTTTGGGAATTGTTGTAATTCGCTTGAGAGTCGTTTTGGCCACAATAGGGCCAAGAACGACTCAGGAAATTGTTTTCCCTATTTGAGCTGTGATAGCTGGTTGGTTGCCTGAGTGGAATGGTTGGTCTTTGGACTGTATTGGGAGCAGGGATGTTGGCTTAGATTTGCTTGATAAACCTGGTGGCTGGAAACCACACAGACAGAGCTAGAGGGCTGGCCTTCTTCTCCATCACCCCTGAATAACACTGGAAGGGAATGCAGGGCCTGAGGGACTGTGTAGCAGAGAAGGGACCGATTCCTTGTGTTGGGTGTGTTTGGGTGTCTTAGAGGTCATGCTAGTTCTTGTGTAGGTTTTCTTGGCTCTGTAATGACCTCACCAGCTTAGCAATTTTCCTTCTCCAACTCCTTAATGGCCTAATAAACTCAACTTTGTTGGCTTGGCTGTGTTTCGGACATCCTTGGCTATGTGTAATCCTGCTAGTTCCCTTATTCCTTGGAGAATCATGCCCAGCTTGGGGGTGGCAGCGCTGTTGAGAGATTAAGGAGCACCCTGGCCTATGGTTGGGTGGAACGTTGCAGCGACGTAGCTGGTTGCGGATCGAGTTCATCATAAGATAAGTTATTTTATCCATTTTACTTCTGCAACTGTAATGTCTGTTAATGAATATGAAATGAACATGTTGAAAGAATGTTGGCTTAAATCTATGATGTTTCCGCTGTGTATGATAGATGATTGCATATGTGCATGATAAATGTTCATGTGTGTATGTTTAAGCATTCTGTTTATGAATTTTTTAGCCTGTACATGTTCATGGGGCACTCAGCCTGGGTGGTTTAAGCCATGGAGATCGCGTCCTCTTTACCGGTCGGAGGCATGGGGACATGACAGCATGGTATCAGAGCTCTGGGTTGCAGCAATGGGCCTCTATGGGCCGAGGAGATGCCATGACAGAAGGTAGAATTACCTTCTCTATTCAGCAGAGCAGCAACAAGTTTCAAAATCGCCAAAGTGTTTGAACAGTGGTTCATCGGAGCACTAAGTGGAATCAATTTCCACTGTGGCGGAAGGATTCGGCGTTTGACAGCCCGCAGTTGCGGCTGTGAAAAGGATTAGACCCCCGACGTAGTAATGGGTCTGATTGTCGACGAAAAGAAATTTTGAAAAATAGTTTAAGTGTTTGAACAGTCGGAAGGATTGGCGGAATTGACTTCCGCTATAGCGGAAGGGTTAACCTTTTCCCATCCGCCGTTGTGGACGGCGAAGCGATTCCGCATCCGACGTGAAAGACCGCCGACAGCCGACGCGATCGAAGAAAGACAAATTTTCGAAAATTTTTCTAAGTGTTGGGAAATCGGAGGTGGGAGTGATCTTCAGTCCGTCGTTGCGGAAGGATTCGCGAAGTGAACTTCCGCCAATCGGAAGGGAAAGTGGTCTGTTAGCCGCCATTGCGGAAGTGAAATCACTAAAGATTCCGACTAGAAAGGCCGCCGACGCCCGACGTTGATATTTCTCCAAGCGGAAGCGGAAGCATTAAGGCTTCCGATCCAAAAAGTCAGCCGACGCTCGACGTTAAAATTGTTCTCCATCAGTGCCGATCGAAAGAAATTACTGTTTGAGGTTCCGCCGTTGCGGAAGCCAAAGCGATTTGGCTTCCGATGTAATAGGCTTCCAATTCCGGTCAAGACAGTTCGTCGATCGGAAGAAGTTATGGTTTGCACATTCACCGTTGTGGAAGCTGAAGGCATTTGCCGGCTGATCAAAAGACTGCCGATGCCATAAGAGGAAGTGTTTCGGGAGCCGATTCGGCGGAAGAAAGAATGGAAAGAGAGCCGGTTCGGCGGAAGAAAGAATGGAAAGAGAGCCGATTCGGCGGAAGAAAGAATGGAAAGAGAGCCGATTCGGTGGAAGAAAGAATGGAAAGAGGAGCTGCCATTGTGGAAGAAACAATGGTTCCGAGAGCCGATTCTGCGGAACAGTAAATTGTTTCGGGAGCCGATTTTGACTGTTTTCCAGTGGGATTTCTCAGCCGATTTTGACTGTTTATCAGTGGAATTTCAGGGTTGAAAAAGATAAATTGGCGGTGATCTAATGCACCAGATTGTGCGAAAATTAATGTTTTACAAAAAAAAAAAAAAAAACGAGGGCGCTGCCCTCGACCCGCCCTGTAGTGGCAGAAGCCACAAGGGGGCAAGCCCCCTTGACCCCCGTCATCCCCCTCTGATAGACGTTCTTGGATGAAGGAAAATTTTGTGTGTTTGGGCATTTGTAATTTTATGATTATTCCAAGAGAAGGTAAGTAATGTTGATTTGTATTAATGTATGCATCTAACAATTGTGTTATTAACACGTTTGCAGAATTATAGTCACCTTCAAGAGACGTATTCCAGGTAGTGCAGTTGGTAAGTAAGTGGTGATTCCGTCATGAGAACCCATGACGGATATGATGCTCAGGATTCTTGCGAGCGAGCAGAAGATGCCATGGGAGAAAATGCCCGTAATAGAAATGATGACATAGAGTTTAATGGAAGGAGATTTCAAGAGACACCGTCAGATGTTGCAGCCACTATGAGGAGCTTGATTAAAGCCCAGGAAGAGAAGCATCAGTTGAATGCTGCTATGTTGCAAAGTTTGATAGATTTGCAAAGAAAGATAGACTCTGGACGAGGTACAGCAAGACTAGAAGGTAGTAAGAGCAGCACTAGGAGAAGGAGAAGGACTTCTAGTGGATCATTTGATTCCGAAGAATCCAGTGGGGATTCAAGTTCTTCTTCTCATAAAAGAAAAAGAAAGAGACACCATAGGGATCGCTCTCGGGATGAATTCAAGAAAGACAAACCTCCTACGTTTGATGGTGAGGTAAAGACTAGACAAGAGGCTGAAGCTTGGCTTCTTGGGATTAAAAAGTACTTTCAAGTGCATGATTATTCAGGAAACATGAAGGCAAGAGTTGCCATATTCAATATGAATGGAAGAGCATCCATTTGGTGGGAACATTTCAAGCAAGTAAAGAGGATCAGTGAAATGAGACTAAAGTGGAAGCAGTTCAAGAAGTATTTCAAGCAGAAATACCTCTCTGACAGGTATTATGATGACAAGATTAAGGAAGTTGCATGAGCTGAGATTGGGACAGCAGACCATGGAAGAGTATGCAAATAAGTTTTTGGAGTTGTTGAGGTATGTCCGGTACATCAGAGATGAAAAAGTGAAGGTCCAACGTTTTCTGAGTGGATTACCTCAGTCTTACAAAGATAGAATTGAGTTCTATGAACCGAGAACTCTTGAAGAAGCAATAAGAAAAGATAAGTACTATTATGAGCAAAGAAAAGGTAAGCCGGATTACCACAAGGCATGGAAGGACAAGAAGAATGATAAGTTTTACCAAAGAAAGAAAGGTTTCAAACCTTCTAATTTCAGGAATCAGCAGAAGCAGCCATCCCAAGCTGCGAGTAAACCAGTTGGAGTGACAGGAGAAAAGCCTAAGGATCCACAACATAATAGAGGGCCACTTCAATGTTGGAAATGTGGTGGACCCCACATGCGCAGAAATTGTCCACTCGAGAATGAGGGTGCAAGGCTAGATTATAATGTTCAAGAAGCAGAAACAGTGGGTCAAGTAGCAAGGGCAGTTCCTAGGATTTATGCAGCACTGGAGGACCGTCAAGAAGATCACCAGTCAGCTGTGGTTGAAGTAGCAGGTAAGATTGCTGAGCAATCTGTTTCTATTTTGATTGACCCTGGTTCTACACACAGTTACATTACTCCTAGAGTAGTGGAGATTTGTGCTTTTAAGAAAGTAAAGCATAGGAAGTCTTGGTTAGTTCAGCTAGCCACTGGGACCAAGAGGAAGGTCAGTGAATTGGTAGAGAAATGTCCATTGGTCATGAATGGATTGGTCACTTGTGTAGATCTGAATGTTCTACCGCTTGGTTCCTATGATGTTCTCATTGGAATGGATTGGTTAGAAGCTCACAGGGTGAAGCTTGATTGCTACAATAAGACTTTCGAATGCATGAATGAGGAAGGAAACCTAGTAGTTGTGAAAGGTATTCCTAAGGTGATTTCAGTACGGCAGGTTTCAGCAATGCAGTTAAAGAAGTTCTGTAGGAAGGGTTGCCAGTTGTATGCAGCTCAGATTTTGGAGGAAACGAGAGATGAAACTCCGAGGTTGGAGGACTATCAGGTGTTACAGGAATTCAGGGATGTGTTTCCTGATGAGATTCCAGGGCTTCCTCCAAAGCGAGACATTGATTTCACAATAGAACTTGTGCCAGGAGCAGCACCAGTGTCCAAGGCACCCTACAGGATGAGTACACCGGAAATGCTAGAGTTGAAAATGCAGCTGCAAGAGTTGTTGGAAAAGAAGTATATTCACCCGAGTGTGTCTCCTTGGGGAGCACCGGTTCTGTTTGTAAAGAAGAAAGATGGTACACTCAGGTTATGTATTGATTACAGACAGTTGAACAAGGTTACTGTGAAGAATAAATATCCTTTGCCTAGGATTGATGACCTCTTTGATCAAATGAGAGGAGCAAAGGTATTTTCCAAGATTGACTTGAGATCTGGTTACCATCAGGTGAGAATCAAGGATGAATACATTCATAAGACAACCTTCAGGACAAGGTATGGGCATTATGAGTTTGTAGTGGTACCATTTGGTCTCACAAATGCACCAGCTACATTTATGTGCCTTATGAATAGTGTCTTCAGCAGGTATTTGGATAAGTTTGTTCTTGTTTTCCTTGATGACATTCTTGTTTATTCTAAGAATGAGGAAGAACATGAAGAGCATTTGAGATTGACATTGAAGTTGCTCAGGGAACACCAGTTGTATGCAAAACTGAGCAAGTGTGACTTCTATAGAGATAGAATTCAGTACTTGGGTCACATTATTTCAGAAGAGGGTATATCTGTGGACCCTAAAAATATTGAAGCCATTATGAATTGGCCTACTCCAAGAAATGTGACAGATGTAAGATCTTTCATGGGACTTGCAGGATACTACAGGAGATTCATTGAGGGATTCTCCAAAGTTGCACATGCTATCACTTCTTTGCAAAAGAAGGGGATGAAGTTCGAATGGACATCGAGGTGTGAAGAAACATTCCAGCGGTTGAAGAACGTTCTCACCAGTGCACTAATATTGAAAGTTGCAGATCCATAGAAATATTTTGTGGTGTGTACCGATGTATGCGGACAAGGGCTTGGAGGAGTCCTTGTACAAGACAACCACATGATATGCTATGAGTCAAGAAATTTGAAGGAGCATGAGAAGAAATACGCCACTCATGATCTAGAGCTTGCAGCCATAGTACATGCTATCAAGATGTGGAGGCATTACTTGATGGGTAGGAGATTTGAGCTCAGAACAGACCACTGTGGATTGAAGTATTTGTTTGATCAGCCTACTCTGAATGCTAGGCAAGCAAGATGGTTGGAGTTTTTATGTGAGTTTGATTTTGAAATCAAGAACATAAAGGGAAAAGAGAATAAGGTAGCTAATGCACTCAGCAGGAAGATGCGAGAAATGCATGTGGCATCTCTTAGTATTTGCAAATCAGATTTGAGGTAGCAGATTGTTAATCATGTTGCTGGAGATGAATTGTATGAACAGGTAAAAGACAAATTGCAGCAGCAAAGCCTTGAGAAGAGGTATGAGGGATATAAATTGGAAGAAGATGGACTTCTCACTTATAAAGGCAGAATTTATATTCCAAATGTAGCATATTTGAGGAGAGTTGTTATGGATGAAATCCATCAAGCTCCATATTCTGGTCACCCAGGATATCAGAAGACAATTGCTACAGCTAGAAAACAGTACTTTTGGCCAGGTATGAAAAGGGATATGGCTAAGTACATTTCAAGGTGTATGAAATGTCAACAGGTAAAGGTTGAGCATCAACATCCAGCAGGTTTGTTGAAGCCTTTGCCAGTTCCAGAATGGAAACGGGAAGTTATTTCCATGGATTTTATTACAGGATTGCCGATGACTTGGATACAACATGATTCCATCATGGTTGTGGTAGAGAAGTTGACTAAGGCAGCACATTTTATACCAGTTAAGTCTACATATGAGACTGGCGACATTGCGAAGATATTCATGAAGGAGATATTCAAGTTGCATGGATTGCCAAAGTCAATAGTCTCTGACCGAGATGTCAAGTTTACTTCCAACTTTTGGAAGGGGTTGTTTGCAGATTTGGGTACAAAGCTAAACTTCAGCACTGCATACCATCCTCAGAAAGATGGGCAGACAGAAAGAGTTAATCAGGTTCTTGAAGATATGCTTCGCATGTATGTGATGGACAAACCAACCAAGTGGGAGGATTACTTGCACTTGGTAGAGTTTGCTTATAACAATGGACATCAAGCATCCTTGGGGATGAGTCCATATGAAGCTTTGTATGGAAGAAGGTGTAGGACACCAGTGACTTGGGATAATCCAGTGAACAGGATTGTGCTTGGACCGGAATTGCTCAAGGAAATGGAGCAAGAGGTTGTAAGGATCAGGCAGAAGCTGAAAGCAGCACAGGACAGACAGAAAAGCTATGCAGATAAGCATAGGGTGAACAGAGAGTTCAGTGTTGGGGATCATGTTTACCTCAGAGTGAGCGCAAGGAAGAGTTCCTTGAAACTTGGAAGTTGTGCCAAGTTGTCACTGAGATACTGTGGGCCGTTTGAAGTGCTTGAAAGAATAGGGCCAGTTGCATATAGACTTGCATTTCCTGCTAGCACTAGAGCTCATAATGGCTTTCATGTTTCTTTGCTTAAGAGATATGTACATGATCCTAACCATGTGATAAATTGGGATGTGATTCAGGTGGAACCCGAGGGAGAGTTTCGAATCGAGTCAATGTGCATCCTCGACAGGAAGGTCACAATGCTCCGGAACTGAGCCATAGGTCAGGTAAAGGTGCAATGGGAGCACTTCGGACCTGAAGAGGCTACATGGGAGCTGGAGGATGCCATGCGATTGGCACATCCATTTTTGTTCAATTCTGCGGAACATTGAGGCGATACCAGTATAGCATTTTGTTCGAATTTTGTAAAGCACTGAGGACAATGCTATTGAAGGGGGAGGGGAATGTAATGTCCCAGTTTTGACCCCATTACCTTAGATGTATATGATGTATAAATTGTAAATGATCATGGTGTGGAGCTAAAGGCCAAGGCCCCACCATTGATCGGTTATGTTATGTTTGGATTTGAATTGTCACCGATGGTATATCGGGGCATGCGGCATACATTTTGAGTTATCCTCATGTAAATATGCATCTATAATTAATTAAATGAACCCGACCAGCTACGCTCGCGGCAACTAAATCGAATGGGGCATGATTTTCCCAAGGATAAGGATGTGTGGGGGGAATTTGTCAAACCTTGAGCCAAAAGGGGGAAAAACCCATGTGTCATCTTCTTTTGTTTTATTCCAACTACCTTCATTTAATAATTTTGCTGGTAGCTGGGAAAAGTTATGACAGTTAATTTTTTTGGGAATGGGGTGGTAGGAATGTCAGTCCATGCCTCCACGCACACTCCACCCATAGTTGACTTCTGAATGGAAAGGAAAAAACACACTCTTTTTACCCCACGCCTGTGCTGAACACCCACGCTCTCCAAATTCGCGTCCTTGCCATTGTTGCTCATCTTCACGCAGGGGAATTGTTTCTGTTACTCACGCACGTCAAATTTCACGTCCTCTCAGCTGTTGTTGTTCACCCATGCACCCAGGAAGAGCTGTTCATTCCTCACGGGGTCTGATTGTTCTCTCACGCACAGGAATTTCTGGGTTTTACCCACGTGATTTTCTTCTGTGGATTGGTGGACGGTGCAGCTGTGTCCTTGCCTCACGAGCTGAACTGTGGATTTGGCATTGATTGTTACTCATGCCCAGGTCAGAATTCTGTTAATTTATTTTACCGCGTGGTCTATGTAAGTCTCCCCGTGGCTTCATTGTCTTGAAGGGACTGCTGATTTTCCCCTATTGTACTTGGGTTGCTATTGTGTTTGGGAATTGTTGTAATTCGCTTGAAGGGACTGCTGATTTTCCCCTATTGTACTTGGGTTGCTATTGTGTTTGGGAATTGTTGTAATTCGCTTGAGAGTCGTTTTGGCCACAATAGGGCCAAGAACGACTCAGGAAATCATTTTCCCTATTTGAGCTGTGATAGCTGGTTGGTTTCCTGAGTGCAATGGTTGGTCTTCAGACTATATTGGGAGCAGGGATGTTGGCTTAGATTTGCTTGATAAACCTGGTGGCTGGAAACCACACAGACAGAGCTAGAGGGTTGGCCTTCTTCTCCATCACCCCTGAATAGCACTGGAAGGGAATGCAGGGCCTGAGGCACTGTGTATCAGAGAAGGGACTGATTCCTTGTGTTGGGTGTGTTTGGGTGTCTTAGAGGTCAGGCTAGTTCTGGTGTAGGTGTTCTTGGCTCTGTAATGAGCTCACCAGCTTAGCAATTTTCCTTCTCCAACTCCTTAATGGCCTGATAAACCCAACTGTGTTGGCTTGGCTGTGTTTCGGACATCCTTGGCTATGTGTAAGCCTGCTAGTTCCCTTATTCCTTGGAGAATCATGCCCAGCTCGGGGGTGGCAGCGCTGCTGAGAGATTAAGGAGCACGCTGGCCTATGGTTGGGTGGAACATTGCAGCGACGTAGCTGGTTCATCGAGTTCATCATAAGATAAGTGATTTTATCCATTTTACTTCTGCAACTGTAATGTCTGTTAATGAATATGAAATGAACATGTTGAATGAATGTTGGATTAAATGTATGATGTTTCCACTGTGTATGATAGATGATTGCATCTGTGCATGATAAATGTTGATGTGTGTATGTTTAAGCATTCTGTTTATGAATTTTTAAGCCTGTACATGTTCATGGGGCACTCAGCCCGGGTGGTTTAAGCCATGGAGATCGCGTCCTCTTTGCCGGTCGGAGGCATGGGGACGTGACATGGTCAAACTTGGTCAAACCAAGGCCTAAAATGTCGAACTTCTTTTCAATTTCTTAGAAATCAAATTTAAAAGTAGATTTAGATACCCATTTAAGAGGCACACATAAAAAAGTGAACAACGAAGTTTCACTTTTAACCAATTTATTGGAATTAAATTTTGATCATTGATTTAAATGCGCATTTGGAAGATAAGAGTGCATGCCAACTTTCACGATGTTGAGAGTTATTTTCGGCATCTTTAAGCAAAACCCTAACAAAACTACAAGATGCAGTCTCAGCTTTGACAAAATTCTCAGAATTGAAACCTGATCATAGCTTTGGATGCATATTGGATAGACAAGCATGGACGCCAACTTTTGTGACATTTCAAGCTATTTTGACCCCCTTTAAGCCCAACCCTGTCGAAACCGCACGAAGGAGTTTCAATTTCGAGCAGTTTCTTAGAATTTAATTTTGATCATAAATTTGGATGCTCATTTCCTGAACAAGTATGCAAGCAAAGTTTTGAGACATTCCAAATTATTTTCACCACCTTTAAGCACAACCTTAGAAAAACTGCGCAACGAAGTTTCACGTTTGACTGATTTCTCAAAATTAAAATTTAATCCTAGATTTATCGTCGCATTTCGTAGCAAAACCATACAACAGAGTTTCAGTTTTGACTAATTTCTCAGAATTAAAATTTGATCGTAGATTTATCTTGGCATTGGGTAGATTACAATGCACACCAACTTTCACGATGCTCGAAGTTATTTTGGTCATTATTCAAGGTTGGTCAAGCAAAGGTCTAAGAGATGCTATTTTTTTGACTTTCTTGTAAG
>LPNX010332670.1:225579-251266 GCA_001517045.1 Pseudotsuga menziesii
GAAGACGTAGTTTCACTTTGAACCAATTTCTTTGAATTAAAATTTAATCATAGATTTAAAAGTGCATTTGGAAAATAAGAGTGCATGCCAATTTTCACGATGTTGAGAGCTATTTTAGGCATCTTTAAGCCAAACCCTAACAAAACAACATGATGCAGTCTCAACTATGACCAAATTCTCACAATTGAAACCTGATCATATGTTTGGATGCATATTGGATAGATAAGCATGCACACCAACTTTCACGACGTTTCGAGCTATTTTGACCCCCTCTAAGCCCAACCCTGTCGAAACCGCACGACGGAGTTTCCTTTCCGAACAGTTTCTTAGAATTTAAATTCGATCATAAATTTGGATGCCCATTTGATGAACAATCATGCACGCAAAATTTTGAGACATTCCAAAATATTTTCACCCCCGTTAAGCCAAACCTTAGCAAAACCGCGCAACAAAGTTTCATGTTTAAGTAATTTCTCAAAAGAAAAATTTATTCGTAGATTTATTGGCGCATTTGGTAGATAAGAGTGCATGCTAACTTTCATGGTGTTCGGAGCTATTTTGGTCATTATTCAAGGTTGGTCAAGTAAAAGACTAAGAGATGTTATTTTTTCAGCTTTCTTGTAAGTGAAATTTGAAAGAGAATTGAGGTACCCATTTGAGAGATAACCATGCATACAAACTTTCAAGGGATTTCGAGCTATTTTGGACCTTAAGCAAACTTGGCGAAAGCAAGCCCTAAAAGGTTGCATTTGTTTCCAATTTCTCAAAGACATTTTCCCCTCCTTTAAGCCAAACCTTAGCGAAATCAAACGACGAAGTTTCACTTTTCACCATACTCTCGGAGTTGAAATTTGATCATAGATTTTGATGACCGTTTGATATAAAAAGGTGCACGCCAACTTTTGCAATGGTCCAAGTTATTTGGACCCCTTCGAGCCCAACTCTAGCGAAAATGAACGACGAAGTTTCACTTCTGACTAATTTCTCAGAATTGAAATTTGATCATAGATTTGGATGCCCATTTGATAGGTAACTATGCAGTCCAACTTTCACAACGTTTTGATCTATTTTCACCCCTTGTAACCCCAACCTTAGCGAAACCGCATGACGGAGTTTCACTCTTGACAAATTTCTTGATATTAAAATTTGATTATAGATTTAGATGTGCATTTGGAAGATAAGAGTGCACGCCAACTTTCATGATGTTCAGAGCTATTTTTGTCTCCTTTCAGCCAAACCCTAACAAAACCACACGATGGATTTTTTCTTTTGACCAACTTCTAAGAATTGAAACTGGATCATAGATTTGGATGTCCATTAGATAAACACGCATGCACGCCAACTTTCACAATGTTCCAATCTATTTTGACCAGCTTTAAACCCAACCCTAGCTAAAAGGCATGACGAAGTTTCACTTTTGAGCAGTTTCGTATAGTTGAAATTTGATCATAGATTTGAATGCCCATTTGATAGACGTGCACACGAAATTTTGAGACGTTCCAAAATATTTCACCCCCCTTAATCCCAACCTCAGCAAAACCATACAACAGAGTTTCACTTTTGACTAACTTCTTAGAATTAAAATTTGATCATAGATTTATCTTAGAATTTGGTAGATAACAGTTCACACCAACTTTCACAATGTTCGCAGTTATTTTGGTCATTATTCAAGGTTGGTTAAGCAAAGGTCTAAGAGACGCTACTTTTTCGACTTTCTTGTAAGTGAAATTTGAAAGAGAATTTGGGTGCCCATTTGAGAGATAACCATTTATACACACTTTCAAGGGATTTCGAGCTATTTTGGACCTTGGTCAAACTTGGTCAAACCAAGGCCTAAAATGTTGAACTTTTTTTCAATTTCTTGGAAATGAAATTTAAAAGTAGTTTTAGATACCCATTTAAGAGGCACACATAAAAACATGAACAACGGAGTTTCACTTTTTAGCCAATTTATTGGAATTAAAATTTAATCATTGATTTAAATGCACATTGGGAAGATAAGAGTGTATGCCAACTTTCATGATGTTGAGAGCTATTTTCGGCATCTTTAAGCAAAACCCTAACAAAACTGCAAGATGCAGTCTCAGCTTTGACCAAATTCTTAGAATTGAAACTTGATCATAGGTTTGGATGCATATTGGATAGACAAGCATGCACGGCAACTTTTGCGACTTTTCGAGCTATTTTGACCCCCTTTAAGCCCAACCCTGTCGAAACCGAACGAAGTAGTTTCACTTTCGAGCAGTTTCTTAGAATTTAATTTTGATCATAAATTTGGATGCTCATTTGATGAACAAGTGTGCAAGCAAACTTTTGAGACATTCCAAAATATTTTCACCCCCTTTAAGCACAACCTTAGAAAAACTGCACAACGAAGTTTCACGTTTGACTAATTTCTCAAAATTAAAATTTAATCCAAGATTTATCGACGCATTTCCTAACAAAACCATACAACAGAGTTTCGGTTTTGACTAATTTCTTAGAATTAAAATTGGATCGTAGATTTATCATAGCATTGGGTAGATAACAATGCACACCAACTTTCACGATGTTCGAAGTTATTTTGGTCATTATTCAAGGTTGGTCAAGCAAAGGTCTAAGGTGAAATTTGAAAGAGAATTTAGGTACCCATTTGAGAGATAACCATGCATACACACTTTTAGGGGATTTCGAGCTATTTTGGACCTTGGTCAAGCCAAGGCCTAAAAGGTCACACTTTTTTCCAATTTCTTAGAAATCAAATATAAAAGTAGATTTAGATACCCATTTAAGAGGCACACATAAAAACGTGCAAGACGGAGTTTCACTTTGAACCAATTTGTTGGAATTAAAATTTAATCATAGATTTAAAAGCGCATTTGGAAAATAAGAGTGCATGCCAACTTTCACGATGTTGAGAGCTATTTTAGGCATATTTAAGCCAAACCATAACAAAACGGCACGATGCAGTCTCAGCTTTGACCAAATTCTCAGAATTGAAACTTAATCATATGTTTGGATGCATATTGGATAGACAAGCATGCACACAACCTTTGATGACGTTTCGAGCTATTTTGACCCCCTTTAAGCCCAACCTTGTCGAAACCGCACGATGGAGTTTCCTTTTCGAACAGTTTCTTAGAATTTAAATTTGATCATAAATTTGGATGCCCATGTGATGAACAAGCATGTATGTAAACTTTTGAGACATTCCCAAATATTTTCACCCCCTTTAAGCCAAACCTTAGCAAAACCGCGCAAGAAGGTTTTCACGTTTAAGTAATTTCTCAAAACTAAAATTTAATCGTAGATTTATTGGCACATTTGGTAGATAAGAGTGCATGCTAACTTCCATGATGTTCGTAGCTATTTTGGTCATTATTCAAGGTTGGTCAAGTAAAAGACTAAGAGATGTTATTTTTTCAGCTTTCTTGTAAGTGAAATTTGAAAGAGAATTGAGGTACCCATTTTAGAGATAACCATGCATATACAATTTCAAGGGATTTCGAGCTATTTTGGACCATAAGAAAACTTGGTGAAACCAAGCCCTAAAAGGTTACATTTGTTTCCAATATCTCAAAGCCATTTTTCCCTCCTTGAAGCCAAACCTTAGCGAAATCAAACGACGAAGTTTCACTTTTGACCAAACTCTCGGAGTTGAAATTTGATCATAGATTTGGATGATCGTTTGATATAAAAACGTGCACGCCAACTTTTGCACTCGTCCAAGCTATTTGGACCCCTTCGAGCCCAACTCTAGCGAAAATGAACGACAAAGTTTCACTTCTGACTAATTTCTTAGAATTGAAATTTGATCATAGATTTGGAAGCCTGTTTGATAGGTAACTGTGCACTCCAACTTTCACAACGTTTTGAGACCAATTTCACGGAGTTTCACTCGTGACCAATTTCTTGATATTAAAATTTGATTATAGATTTAGATGTGCATTTGGAAGATAAGAGTGCACGCCATCTTTCATGATGTTCAGAGTTATTTTCGTCTCCTTTAAGCCAAACCCTAACAAAACCACACGATGGAGTTTTGCTTTTGACAAACTTCTAAGAATTGAAACTTGATCATAGATTTGGATGTCCTTTAGATAAACAAGCATGGACGCCAACTTTCACAATGTTCCAATCTATTTTGACCACATTTAAGCCCAACCCTAGCTAAAAGGCATGCCGAAGTTTCACTTTTGAGCAGTTTCGTATAGTTGAAATTTGATCATAGATTTGAATGCCCATTTGATAGACAAGCGTTCACACGAAATTTTGAGACGTTCCAAAATATTTCACCCCCATTAATCCCAACCTCAGCAAAACCATACAACAGAGTTTCACTTTTGACTAACTTCTTAAAAATAAAATTTGATCATAGATTTATCTTAGAATTTGGTAGATAACAGTTCACACCAACTTTCACAATGTTCGTAGTTATTTTGGTCATTATTCAAGGTTGGTTAAGCAAAGGTCTAAGAGATACTATTTTTCGACTTTCTTGTAAGTGAAATTTGAAAGAGAATTTGGGTGCCCATTTGAGTCATAACCATGCATACACACTTTCAAGGGATTTAGAGCTATTTTGGAACTTGGTCAAACTTGGTCAAACCAAGGCCTAAAATGTTGAACTTTTTTTCAGTTTCTTAGAAATCAAATTTAAAAGTAGATTTAGATACCCATTTAAGAGGCACACATAAAAACGTGAACAACGGAGTTTCACTTTTAACCAATTTATTGGAATTAAAATTTAATCATTGATTTAAATGCGCATTTGAAGATAAGAGTGCATGCTAACTTTCATGATGTTGAGAGCTATTTTCGGCATCTTTAAGCAAAACCCTAACAAAACTGCAAGATGCAGTCTCAGCTTTGACCAAATTCTCAGAATTGAAACCTGATCATAGGTTTGGATACATATTGGATAGACAAGCATGCACACCAAGTTTTGCGACGTTTCGAGCTATTTTGACCCCCTTTAAGCCCATCCCTGTCGAAACCGCACGAAGGAGTTTCACTTTCGAGCAGTTTCTTATAATTTAATTTTGATCATAAATTTGGATGCTCATTTGATGAACAAGTGTGCAAGAAAACTTTTGAGAAATTCCAAAATATGTTCACCCCCTTTAAGCACAACCTTAGAAAAACTGAACAACGAAGTTTCACGTTTGACTAATTTCTCAAAATTAAAATTTAATCCTAGATTTATCGGCGCATTTCATAGCAAAACCATACAACAGAGTTTCGGTTTTGACTAATTTCTCATAATTAAAATTTGATCATAGATTTATATTAGCATTGGGTAGATAACAATGCACACCTACTTTCACGATGTTCGAAGTTATTTGGTCATTATTCAAGGTTGGTCAAGCAAAGGTCTAGGAGATGCTATTTTTTTGACTTTCTTGTAAGTGAAATTTGAAAGAGAATTTAGGTACCCATTTGAGAGATAACCATGCATACACACTTTTAGGGGATTTCGAGGTATTTTGGACCTTGGTCAAACCAAGGCCTAAAAGGTCACACTTTTTTCCAATTTCTTAGAAATCAAATTTAAAAGTAGATTTAGATACCCATTTAAGAGGCACACATAAAAACGTGCAAGACGGATTTTCACTTTGAACCAATTTCTTGGAATTAAAATTTAATCATAGATTTAAAAGCGCATTTGGAAAATAAGAGTGCAGGCCAAATTTCACGACGTTGAGAGCTATTTTAGGCATCTTTAAGCCAAACCCTAACAAAACTGCACGATGCAGTCTCAGCTTTGACCAAATTCTTAGAATTGAAACTTGATCATATGTTTGGATCCATATTGGATAGATAAGCATGTACACCAACTTTCACGACGTTTCGAGCTATTTTGACCCCCTTTAAGCGCAACCCTATCGAAACCGCACGATGGAGTTTCCTTTTCGAACAGTTTCTTAGAATTTGAATTTGATCGTAAATTTGGATGCCCATTTGATGAACAAGCATCCATGCAAACTTTTGAGACATTCCAATATATTTTCACCCCCTTTAAGCCAAACCTTAGCAAAACCGTGCAACGGAGTTTCACATTTATGTAATTTCTCAAAATTAAAATTTAATCGTATATTTATTGGCGCATTTGGTAGATAAGAGTGCATGCTAACTTTCATGGTGTTCGGAGCTATTTATGTCATTATTCAAGGTTGGTCAAGTAAAAGACTAAGAGATTTTATTTTTTCAGCTTTCTTGTAAATGAAATTTGAAAGAGAATTGAGGTACCCATTTGAGAGATAACCATGCATACAAACTTTCAGGGATTTCGAGATATTTTGGACCTTAAGCAAACTTGGTGAAACCAAGCCCTAAAAGGTTGCATTTGTTTTAAATTTCCCAAATCCATTTTCCCCTCCTTTAATCCAAACCTTAGCGAAATCGAGCGACGAAGTTTCACTTTTGAACAAACTCTCGGAGTTGAAATTTGATCATAGATTTGGATGACCGTTTGATATAAAAAGGTGCATGCCAACTTTTACAATCGTCGGAGCTATTTAGACCCCTTCGAGCCCAACTCCAGCGAAAATGAACGACGAAGTTTCACTTCTGACTAATTTCTCAGAATTGAAATTTGATCATAGATTTGGATGCCTGTTTGATAGGTAACTGTGCACTCCAACTTTCACAACGTTTTGAGCTATTTTCACCCCTTGTAACCCCAACCTTAGTGAAACCGCATGATGGAGTTTCACTCTTGACAAATTTCTTGATATTAAAATTTGATTATAGATTTAGATGTGCATTTGGAAGATAAGAGTGCACGCCAACTTTCATGATGTTCAGAGTTATTTTCGTCTCCTTTAAGCCAAACCCTAACAAAACCGCACGATGGAGTTTTGCTTTTGACCAACTTCTAAGAATTGAAACTTGATCACAGATTTGGATGTCCATTAGATAAACAAGCATGCACGCCAACTTTCACAATGTCCCAATCTATTTTAACCACCTTTAAGCCCAACCCTAGCTAAAAGGCATGATGAAGTTTCACTTTTGAGCAGTTTTGTATAGTTGAAATTTGATCATAGATTTGAATGCCCATTTGATAGTGCACATGAAATTTTGAGACGTTCCAAAATATTTCACCCCCCTTAATCGCAACCTCAGCAAAACCATACAACATAGTTTCACTTTTGACTAAATTCTTAGAATTTAAATTTGATCATAGATTTATCTTAGAATTTGGTAGATAACAGCTCACACCAACTTTCACAATGTTCGCAGTTATTTTGGTCATTATTCAAGGTTGGTCAAGTAAAGGTCTAAGAGATGCTACTTTTTTGACTTTCTTGTAAGTGAAATTTGAAAGATAATTTGGGTGCCCAGTTGAGAGATAACCATGCATACACACTTTAAATGGATTTCGAGCTATTTTGGACCTTGGTCAAACCAAGGCCTAAAATGTTGAACTTTTTTTCAATTTCTTAGAAATCAAATTTAAAAGTAGATTTAGATACCCATTTAAGAGGCACACATAAAAACGTGAACAACGGAGCTTCACTTTTAACCAATTTATTGGAATTAAAATTTAATCATTGTTTTAAATGCGCATTTGGAAGATAAGAGTGCATACCAACTTTCACGATGTTGAGAGCTATTTTCGGCATCTTTAAGCATCCTGATCATAGTTTTGGATGCATATTTAATAGACAAGCATGCACGCCAACTTTTGCGACGTTTTGAGCTATTTTGACCCCTTTAAGCCCAACCCTGTTGAAACCACACGAAGGAGTTTTAGTTTCGAGGAGTTTCTTAGAATTTAATTTTGATCATAAATTTGGATGCTCATTTGATGAACAACTATGCAAGCAAACTTTTGAGACATTCCAAAATATTTTCACCCCCTTTAAGCACAACCTTAGAAAAACTGCACAACGAAGTTTCACATTTGACTAATTTCTCAAAATTAAAATTTAATCCTAGATTTATCGGTGCATTTCGTAGTAAAACCATACAACAGAGTTTCGGTTTTGACTAATTTCTCAGAATTAAAATTTGATCATAGATTTATCTTAGCATTTGGTAGATAAAAGTGCACACAAACTTTCACGATGTTCGAAGTTATTTTGATCATTATTCAAGGTTGGTCAAGCAAAGGTCTAAGAGATGCTATTTTTTTTTACTTTCTTGTAAGTGAAATTGGAAAGAGAATTTAGGTACCCATTTGAGAGATAACCATGCATACACACTTTTAGGGGATTTCGAGCTATTTTGGACCTTGTTCAAACCAAGGCCTAAAAGGTCGCACTTTTTTCCAATTTCTTAGAAATCAAATTTAAAAGTAGATTCAGATACCCATTTAAGAGGCACACATAAAAACGTGCAAGATGGAGTTTCACTTGGAACCAATTTCTTGGAATTAAAATTTAATCATAGATTTAAAAGCACATTTGGAAAATGAGAGTGCATGCCAACTTTCACGATGTTGAGAGCTATTTTAGGCATCTTTAAGCCAAACCCTAACAAAACTGCACGATGCAGTCTCAGCTTTGACCAAATTCTCACAATTGAAACCTGATCATATGTTTGGATGCATATTGGATACACAATCATGCATGCCAACTTTCACGACTTTTCGAGCTATTTGGACCCCCTTTAAGCCCAACCCTGTCGAAACCGCACGACGGAGTTTCCTTTTCGAACAGTTTCTTAGAAATTAAATTTGATCATAAATTTGGATGCCCATTTGATGAACAAGCATGTATGCAAACTTTTGAGACATTCCAAAATATTTTCACCCCCTTTAAGCCAAACCTTAGCAAAACAGCGCAACATAGTTTCACGTTTAAGTAATTTCTCAAAACTAAAATTTAGTCGTATATTGATTGGCGCATTTGGTAGATAAGAGTGCATGCTAACTTTCATGGTGTTCGGATAACCATGAGAGATAGCCACGCATACAAACTTTCAAGGGATTTCGAGCTATTTTGGACCTTAAGCAAACTTGGTGAAACCAAGCCCTAAAAGGTTGCATTTGTTTCCAATTTCTCAAAGCCATTTTCCCCTACTTTAAGCCAAACCTTAGCGAAATCGAACGACGAAGTTTCACTTTTGACCAAAATCTCGGAGTTGAAATTTGATCATAGATTTGGATGACCGTTTGATATAAAAACGTGCACGCCAACTTTTGCAATGGTACGAGCTATTTGGACCCCTTCGAGCCCAAATGTGGCGAAAATGAACGACGAAGTTTCACTTCTGACTAATTTCTCAGAGTTGAAATTTGATCATAGATTTGGATTCTCATTTGATAGGTAACTGTGCACTCCAACATTCACAACGTTTTGAGCTATTTCACTTAGCGAAACTGCATGACGGAGTTTCACTCTTGACAAATTTCTTGATAATAAAATTTGATTATAGATTTAGATGTGCATTTGGAAGATAAGAGTGCATGCCAACTTTCATGATGTTCAGAGTTATTTTCGTCTCCTTTAACCCAAACCCTAACAAAACCACACGATGGAGTTTTTCTTTTGACCAACTTCTAAGAATTGAATATTGATCACAGATTTGGGTGTCCATTAGATAAACAAGCATGCACGCCAACTTTCACAATGTTCCAATCTATTTTGACCACCTTTAAGCCCAACCCTAGCTAAAAGGTATGACGAAGTTTCACTTTTGAGCAATTTCGTATAGTTGAAATTTGATCATAGATTTGAATGCCCATTTGATAGTGCACACGAAATTTTGAGACGTTCCAAAATATTTCACCCCCCTTAATCCCAACCTCAGCAAAACCATACAACAGAGTTTCACTTTTGACTAACTTCTTAGAATTAAAATTTGATCATAGATTTATCTTAGAATTTGGTAGATAACAGTTCACACCAACTTTCACAATGTTCGCAGTTATTTTGGTCATTATTCAAGGTTGGTCAAGCAAAGGTCTAAGAGATGCTACTTTTTTGACTTTCTTGTAAGTGAAATTTGAAAGAGAATTTGGGTGCCCATTTCAGAGATAACCATGCATACACACTTTGAGTGGATTTCGAGCTATTTTGGACCTTGGTCAAACTTGGTCAAACCAAGGCCTAAAATGTTGAACTTTTTTTCAATTTCTTAGAAATCAGATTTACGAGGCACACATAAAAACGTGAACAACGGAGTGAAAAATAGATAGACAAGCATGCACGCCATCTTTTGCGACGTTTCGAGCTATTTTGACCCCCTTTAAGCCCAACCTTGTCGAAACCGCACGAAGGAGTTTCACTTTCGAGCAGTTTCTTAGAATTTAATTTTATCATAAATTTGGATGCTCATTTGATTAACAAGTGTGCAAGCAAACTTTTGAGACATTCCAAAATATTTTCACCCCTTTAAGCACAACCTTAGAAAAACTACACAACAAAGTTTCATGTTTGACTAATTTCTCAAATTTAAAATTTAATCCTAGATTTATCGGTGAAGTTCGTAGCAAAACCATACAACAGAGTTTTGGTTTTGACTAATTTCTCATAATTAAAATTTGATCCTAGATTTATCTTAGCATTGGGTAGATAACAGTGCACACCAACTTTCACGATGTTCGAAGTTATTTTGGTCATTATTCAAAGTTGGTCAAGCAAAGGTCTAAGAGATGCTATTTTTTTTACTTTCTTGTAAGTGAAATTTGAAAGAGAAATTAGGTACCCATTTGAGAGATAACCATGCATACACACTTTTAGGGGATTTCGAGCTATTTTGGAACTTGGTCAAACCAAGGCCTAAAAGGTCACACTTTTTCCAATTTCTTAGAAATCAAATTTAAAAGTAGATTTAGATACCCATTTAAGAGGCACACACATAAAAACGTGCAAGACGGAGTTTCTCTTTGAACCAATTTCTTGGAATTAAAATTTAATCATAGATTTAAAATCGTATTTGGAAAATAAGAGTGCATGCCAACTTTCACGATGTTGAGAGCTATTTTAGGCATCTTTAAGCCAAACCATAACAAAACTGCACGATGCAGTCTCAGCTTTGACCAAATTCTCAGAATTGAAACCTGATCATATGTTTGGATGCATATTGGATAGACAAGCATGCACACCAACTTTCATGACGTTTCGAGCTATTTTGACCCCCTTTAAGCCCAACCCTGTCGAAATCGCACGACGGAGTTTCCTTTTCGAACAGTTTCTTGAATTTAAATTTGATCATAAATTTGGATGCCCATTTGATGAACAAGCATGCATGCAAACTTTTGAGACATTCCAAAATATTTTCACCCCCTTTAAGCCAAACCTTAACAAAACCGTGCGAGAATGTTTTCACGTTTAAGTAATTTCTCAAAACTAAAATTTAATCGTAGATTTATTGGTGCATTTGGTAATTGTGCACTCCAACTTTCACAATGTTTTCAGCTATTTTCACCCCTTGTAACCCCAACCTTAGCGAAACCGCATGACGGAGTTTCACTCTTGACAAATTTCTTCACATTAAAATTTTATTATAGATTTAGATGTGCATTTGGAAGATAAGAGTGCACGCCAACTTTCATGATGTTCAGAGTTATTTTCGTCTCCTTTAAGCTAAACCTTAACAAAACCGCAAGATGGAGTTTTGCTTTTGACCAAATTCTAATAATTGAAGCTTGATCATAGATTTGGATGTCCATTAGATAAACAAGAATGCACGCCAACTTTTACAATGTTCCAATGTATTTTGACCACCTTTAAGCCCAACCCTAGCTAAAATGCATGACGAAGTTTCACTTTTGAGCAGTTTCGTATAGTTGAAATTTGATCATAGATTTGAATGCCCATTTGATAGACAAGCGTGCACACGAAATTTTGGGACGTTCCAAAATATTTCACCCCCCTTAATCCCAACCTCAGCAAAATAATACAACAGAGTTTCACTTTTGACTAAATTCTTAGAATTAAAATTTGATCATAGATTTATCTTAGAATTTGGTAGATAACAGTTCACACCAACTTTCACAATGTTCGGAGTTCTTTTGGTCATTATATTCAAGGTTGGTCAAGCAAAGGTCTAAGAGATACTACTTTTTCGACTTTCTTGTAAGTGAAATTTGAAAGAGAATTTGGGTGCCCATTTAAGAGATAACCATGCATACACACTTTCAATGGATTTCGAGCTATTTTGGACCTTGGTCAAACTTGGTCAAACCAAGGCCTAAAATGTTGAACTTCTTTTCAATTTCTTATAAATCAAATTTAAAAGTAGATTTAGATACCCATTTAAGAGGCACACATAAAAACGTGAACAACGGGGTTTCACTTTTAACCAATTTATTGGAATTAAATTTTGATCATTGATTTAAATGCGCATTTGGAAGATAAGAGTGCATGCCGACTTTCACGATGTTGAGAGCTATTTTCGGCATCTTTAAGCAAAACCCTAACAAAACTGCAAAATGCAGTCTCAGCTTTGACCAAATTCTCAGAATTGAAACCTGATCATAGGTTTGGATGCATATTGGATAGAAAAGCATGGACGCCAACTTTTGCGACATTTCAAGCTATTTTGACCCCCTTTAAGCCCAACCCTATTGAAACCGCAGGAAGGAGTTTCACTTTCGGGCAGTTTCTTAGAATTTAATTTTGATCATAAATTTGGATGCTCATTTCCTGAACAACTGTGCAAGCAAACTTTTGAGACATTCCAAAATATTTTCACCCCCTTTAAGCACAACCTTAGAAAAACTGCGCAACGAAGTTTCACGTTTGACTAATTTCTCAAAATTAAAATTTAATCCTAGATTTATCAGCGCATTTCGTAGCAAAACCATACAACCGAGTTTCAGTTTTGACTAATTTCTCAGAATTAAAATTTGATCGTAGATTTATCTTAGCATTGTGTAGATAACAATGCACACCAACTTTCACGATGCTCGAAGTTATTTTGGTCATTATTCAAGGTTGGTCAAGCAAAGGTCTAAGAGATGCTATTTTTTTGACTTTCTTGTAAGTGAAATTTGAAAGAGAATTTAGGTACCCATTTGAGAGAAAACCATGCATGCGCACTTTTAGGGGATTTCGAGCTATTTTGGACCTTGGTCAAACCAAGGCCGAAAAGGTCACACTTTTCTCCAATTTCTTGGAAATCAAATTTAAAAGTAGATTTAGATACCCATTTAAGAGGCACACATAAAAACGTGCAAGACGGAGTTTCACTTTGAACCAATTTCTTGGAATTAAAATTTAATCATAGATTTAAAAGCGCATTTGGAAAATAAGAGTGCATGCCAACTTTCACAATGTTGAGAGCTATTTTAGGCATCTTTAAGCCAAACCCAAACAAAACTGCACGATGCAGTCTCAGCTTTGACCAAATTCTCAGAATTGAAACCTGATCATATGTTTGGATGCATATTGGATAGACAAGCATGCATGCCAATTTTCACGACATTTCGAGCTATTTTGACCCCCTTTAAGCCCAACCCTGTCGAAACCGCACGATGGAGTTTCCTTTTCGAACAGTTTCTTAGAATTTAAATTCGATCATAAATTTGGGATGCCCATTTGATGAACAAGCATGCATGCAAACGTTTGAGGCATTCAAAAATATTTTCACCCCCTTTTAGCCAAACCTTAGCAAAACCGCGCAACGGAGTTTCACGTTTAAGTAATTTCTCAAAACTAAAATTTAATCGTAAATTTATTGGCACATTTGGTAGATAAGAGTGCATGCTAACTTTCATGGTGTTCGGAGATATTTTGGTCATTAATCAAGGTTGGTCAAGTAAAAGACTAAGAGATGTTATTTTTTCAGCTTTCTTGTAAGTGAAATTTGAAAGAGAATTGAGGTACCCATTTGGGAGACAACCATGCATACAAACTTTCAAGGGATTTTGAGCTATTTTGGACCTTAAGCAAACTTGGTGAAACCAAGCCCTAAGAGGTTGCATTTGTTTCCAATTTCTCAAAGCCATTTTAACCTCCTTTAAGCCAAACCTTACCGAAATTGAACGACGAAGTTTCACTTTTGACCAAACTCTCGGAGTTGAAATTTGATCACAGATTTAGATGACCGTTTGATATAAAAACATGCACGCCAACTTTTGTAATGGTCTGAGCTATTTGGACCCCTTCGAGCCCAATTCTAGCGAAAATGAACGATGAAGTTTCACTTCTGACTAATTTCTCAGAATTGAAATTTGATCATAGATTTGGATGTCCGTTTGATAGGTAACTATGCACTTCAAATTTAACAATGTTTTCAGCTATTTTCACCCCTTATAACCCCAACCTTAGGGAAACCGCATGACGGAGTTTCAATCTCGGAAAATTTCTTGATATTAAAATTTGATTATAGATTTAGATGTGCATTTGGAAGGGAAGAGTGCACGCCAACTTTCATGATGTTCAGAGTTATTTTCGTCTCCTTTAAACCAAACCCTAACAAAACTGCAGGATGGAGTTTTGCTTTTGACCAACTTCTAAGAATTGAAACTTGATCATAGATTTGGATGTCCATTAGATAAGAAAGCATGCACACCAAATTTCACAATGTTCCAATCTATTTTGGCCACCTTTAAGCCCAACCCTAGCTAAAAGGCATGACGAAGTTTCACTTTTGAGTAGTTTCGTATAGTTGAAATTTGATCATAGATTTGAATGCCCATTTGATAGACAAGCGTGCACATGAAATTTTGAGATGTTCTAAAATATTTCACCCCCCTTAATCCCAACCTCAGCAAAACTATAAAACAGAGTTTCACTTTTGACTAACTTCTTAGAATTAAAATTTGATCATAGATTTATCTTAGAATTTGGTAGATAATAGTTCACACCAACTTTCACAATGTTCATAGTTATTTTGGTCATTATATTCAAGGTTGGTCAAGCAAAGGTCTAAGAGATGCTACTTTTTCGACTTTCTTGTAAGTGAAATTTGAAAGAGAATTTGGGTGCCCATTTGAGAGATAACCATGCATATGCATACACACTTTTATGGGATTTCGAGCTATTTTAGACCTTGGTTAAACCAAGGCCTAAAAGGTCACAATTTTTTCCAATTTCTTAGAAATCAGATTTAAAAGTAGATTTAGATACCCATTTAAGAGGCACACATAAAAACGTGCAAGACGGAGTTTTACTTTGAACCAATTTATTAGAATTAAAATTTAATAATAGATTTAAAAGCGCTTTTGGAAATAAGAGTGCATGCCAACTTTCACGATGTTGAGAGCTATTTTAGGCATCTTCAGGCCAAACCCTAACAAAAATGCACGATGCAGTCTCAGCTTTGACCAAATTCTCAGAATTGAAACCTGATCATATGTTTGGATGCATATTGGATAGACAAGCATGCACGCCAACTTTCACAACGTTTCGAGCTATTTTGACCCCCTTTAAGCCCAGCCCTATCGAAACCGCACGACGGAGTTTCCTTTTCGAACAGTTTCTTAGAATTTAAATTCGATCATAAATTTGGGATGCCCATTTGATGAACACGCATGCATGCAAAATTTTGAGACATTCGAAAATATTTTCACCCCCTTTATGCCAAACCTTAGCAAAACCTTAGATTTATTGGCGCATTTGGTAGATAAGAGTGCATGCTAACTTTCATGGTGTTCAGAGCTATTTTGGTCATTATTCAAGGTTGGTCAAGTAAAAGACTAAGAGATGTTATTTTTTCAGCTTTCTTGTAAGTGAAATTTGAAAGAGAATTGAGGTACCCATTTGAGAGATAACCATGCATACAAATTTTCAAGGGATTTCGAGCTATTTTAGACCTTAAGCAAAATTGGTGAAACCAAGCCCTAAAAGGCTGCATTTGTTTCCAATTTCTCAAATCCATTTTCCCCTCCTTTGAGCCAAACCTTAGCAAAATCGAACGACGAAGTTTCACTTTTGACCAAACTCTCGTAGTTGAAATTTGATCATAGATTTGGATGACGGTTTGACATAAAAACTTGCACGCCAACTTTTGCAATGGTCCGAGCTATTTGGACCCCTTCGAGCCCAACTCTAGTGAAAATGAACGACGAAGTTTCACTTCTGACTAATTTCTCAGAATTGAAATTTGATCATAGATTTGGATGTCCGTTTGATAGGTAACTTTGCACTCCAACTTTCACAACGTTTTCAGTTATTTTCACCCCTTGTAACCCCAACCTTAGCGAAACCGCATGACGGAGTTTCACTCTTGACAAATTTCTTGACATTAAAATTTGATTATAGATTTATATGTGCATTTGGAAGATAAGAGTGCACGCCAACTTTCATGATGTTCAGAGTTATTTTCATCTCCTTTAAGCCAAACCCTAACAAAACCGCACGATGGAGTTTTGCTTTCGACCAACTTCTAAGAATTGAAACTTGATCATAGATTTGGATGTCCATTAGATAAACAAGCATGCACGCCAACTTTCACAATGTTTCAATCTATTTTGACCACCTTTAAGCCCAACCCTAGCTAAAATGCATGACGAAGTTTCACTTTTGAGTAGTTTCGTATAGTTGAAATTTGATCATAGATTTGAATGCCCATTTGATAGACAAGTGTGCACACGAAATTTTGAGACGTTCCAAAATATTTCACCCCCCTTAATCCCAACCTCAGCAAAACCATACAACAGAGTTTCACTTTTGACTAACTTCTTAGAATTAAAATTTGATCATAGATTTATCTTAGAATTTGGTAGATAACAGTTCACACCAACTTTCACAATGTTCGCAGTTATTTTGGTCATTATATACAAGGTTGGTCAAGCAAAGGTCTAAGAGATGCTACTTTTCCGACTTTCTTGTAAGTGAAATTTGAAAGAGAATTTGGGTGCCCATTTGAGAGATAACCATGCATACACACTTTCAATGGATTTCGAGCTATTTTTGACCTTGGTCAAACTTGGTCAAACTAACGCCTAAAATGTTGAACTTTTTTTCAATTTCTTAGAAATCAAATTTAAAAGTAGATTTAGATACCCATTTCTCAAAGCCATTTCCCCCTCCTTTAAGCCAAAGCTATTTTAGACCTTAAGCAAACTTGGTGAAACGAAGCCCTAAAAGGCTGCATTTCTTTCCAATTTCTCAAAGCCATTTTCCCCTCCTTTAAGCCAAACCTTAGCGAAATCGAAAGACGAAGTTTCACTTTTGACCAAACTCTCGGAGTTGAAATTTGATCATAGATTTGGATGACAGTTTGATATAAAAACGTGCACACCAACTTTTGCAATGGTCTGAGCTATTTGGACCCCTTCGAGCCCAACTCTAGCGAAAATAAACGACGAAGTTTCACTTCTGACTAGTTTCTCATAATTGAAATTTGATCATAGATTTGGATGCCCATTTGATAGGTAACTGTGCACTCCAACTTTCACAATGTTTTGAGCTATTTTCACCCCTTGTAACCCCAACCTTAGCGAAACCGCATGACGAAGTTTCACTCTTGACAAATTTCTTGATATTAAAATTTGATTATAGATTTAGATGTGCATTTGGAAGATAAGAGTGCACGCCAACTTTCATGATGTTCATTGTTATTTTCGTCTCCTTTAAGCCAAACCCTAACAAAACCGCACGATGGAGTTTTGCTTTTGACCAACTTCTAAGAATTGAAACTTGATGATAGATTTGGATGTCCATGAGATCAACAGGCATGCATGCCAACTTTCACAATGTTCCAATCTATTTTGACCACCCTTAAGCCCAACCCTAGCTAAAAGGCATGACGAAGTTTAACTTTTTGAGAAGTTTCGTTTCTCAAAGCTAAAATTTAATCGTAGATTTATTGGGGCATTTGGTAGATAAGAGTGCATGCTAACTTTCATGGTGTTCGGAGCTATTTTGGTCATTATTCAAGGTTGGTCAATTAAAAGACTAAGAGATGTTATTTTTTCAGCTTTCTTGTACGTGAAATTTGAAAGAGAATTGAGGTACCCATTTGAGAGATATCCATGCATACAAAATTTTTAGGGATTTCAAGCTATTTTGGACCTTAAGCGAACTGGGTGAAACCATGCCCTAAAAGGTTGCATTTGTTTCCAATTTATCAAAGCCATTTTCCCCTCCTTTAAGCGAAATCTTAGCGAAATCGAACGGCGAAGTTTCACTTTTGACCAAACTCTCGGAGTTGAAATTTGATCATAGATTTGGATGACCATTTGAAATAAAAACGTTCACGCCAACTTTTGCAATGATCCAAGCTATTCGGACCCCTTCGAGCCCAACTCTAGCGAAAATGAACGACGAAATTTCACTTCTGACTAATTTCTCAGAATTGAAATTTGATCATAGATTTGGATGCCCGTTTGATAGGTAACTGTGCACTCCAACTTTCACAACATTTTGAGCTATTTTCACCCCTTGTAACCCCAACCTCAGTGAAACCACATGACGGAGTTTCACTCTTGACAAATTTCTTGATATTAAAATTTGATTATAGATTTAGATTTGCATTTGGAAGATAAGAGTGCACGCCAACTTTCATGATGTTTAGAGTTATTTTCATCTCCTTTAAGCCAAACCCTAACAAAACCACACGATGGAGTTTTGATTTTGACCAACTTCTAAGAATTGAAACTTGATCATAGATTTGGATGTCCATTCGATAAACAAGCATGCACGACAACTTTCACAATGTTCCAATCTATTTTGACCACCTTTAAGCCCAACCCTAGCTAAAAGGCATGACGAAGTTTCACTTTTGAGCAGTTTCGTATAGTTGAAATTTGATCATAGATTTGAATGCCCATTTGATAGACAAGCGTGCACACGAAATTTTGAGACGTTCCAAAATATTTCACCCCCCTTAATCCCAACCTCAGCAAAACCATACAACAGAGTTTCACTTTTGACTAACTTCTTAGAATTAAAATTTGATCGTAGATTTATCTTAGAATTTGGTAGATAACAGTTCACACCAACTTTCACAATGTTCGCAGTTATTTTGGTCATTATTCAAGGTTGGTCAAGCAAAGATCTAAGAGATGATACTTTTTCGAATTTCTTGTAAGTGAAATTTGAAAGAGAATTTGGGTGCCCATTTGAGAGATAACCATGCATACACACTTTCAAGGGATTTCGAGCTATTTTGGACCTTGGTCAAATTGGTCAAACCAAGGCCTAAAATGTTGAACTTTTTGTCAATTTCTTAGAAATGATATTTAAAAATAGATTTAGATACCCATTTAAGAGGCACACATAAAAACGTGAACAACGGAGTTTCACTTTTAACCAATTTATTGGAATTAAAATTTAATCATTGATTTAAATGCGCATTTGGAAGATAAGAGTGCATCCCAACTTTCACGATGTTGAGAGCTATTTTCGGCATCTTTAAGCAGAACCCTAACAAAACTGCAAGATGCAGTCTCAGCTTTGACCAAATTCTTAGAATTGAAACCCGATCATAGGTTTGGATGCATATTGGATAGACAAGCATGCACGCCAACTTTTGCGACGTTTCGAGCTATTTTGACCCCCTTTAAGCCCAACCCTGTCGAAACTGCACGAACGAGTTTCACTTTCGAGCAGTTTCTTAGAATTTAATTTTGATCATAAATTTGGATGCTCATTTGATGAACAAGTGTGCAAGCAAACTTTTGAGACATTCCAAAATATTTTCACCCCCTTTAAGTACAACCTTAGAAAAACTGCACAATGAAGTTTCACGTTTGACTAATTTCTCAAAATTAAAATTTAATCCAAGATTTATCGACGCATTTCGTAGCAAAACCATACAACAGAGTTTCAGTTTTGACTAATTTCTCAGAATTAAAACTTGATCATAGATTTATCTTAGCATTGGGTAGATAACAATGCACATCAACTTTCACTATGTTTGAAGTTATTTTGGTCATTATTCAAGGTTGGTCAAGCAAAGGTCTAAGAGATGCTATTTTTTTTACTTTCTGTAACTGAAATTTGAAAGAGAATTTAGGTACCCATTTGAGAGATAACCATGCATACACACTTTTAAGGGATTTCTACCTATTTTGGACCTTGGTCAAACCAAGGCCTAAAAGGTCACACTTTTTTCCAATTTCTTAGAAATCAAATTTAAAAGTAGATTTAGATACCCATTTAAGAGGCACACATAAAAACGTGCAGGACATAGTTTCACTTTGAACCAATTTCTTTGAATTAAAATTTAATCATAGATTTAAAAGTGCATTTGGAAAATAAGAGTGCATGCCAACTTTCACGATGTTGAGAGCTATTTTAGGCATCTTTAAGCCAAACCCTAACAAAACAATACGATGTAGTCTCAGCTTTAACCAAATTCTCACAATTCAAAACCTGATCATATGTTTGGATGCATATTGGATAGATAAGCAGGCACGCCAACTTTCACGACGTTTCGAGCTATTTTGACCCCCTCTAAGCCCAAACCTGTCGAAACCGCACGACGAAGTTTCCTTTCCGAACAGTTTCTTAGAATTTAAATTCGATCATAAATTTGGATGCCCATTTGATGAACAATCATGCACGCAAAATTTTGAGACATTCCAAAATATTTTCACCCCCTTTATGCCAAACCTTAGCAAAACCGCGCAATGAAGTTTCACATTTAAGTAATTTCTCAAAAGAAAAATTCAATCGTAGATTTATTGGCGCATTTGGTAGATAATAGTGCATGCTAACTTTCATGGTGTTCGGAGCTATTTTGGTCATTATTCAAGGTTGGTCAAGTAAAATACTAAGAGATGTTATTTTTTCAGCTTTCTTGTAAGTGAAATTTGAAAGAGAATTGAGGTACCCATTTGAGAGATAACCATGCATACAAACTTTCAAGGGATTTCGAGCTATTTTGGACCTTAAGCAAACTTGGCGAAAGCAAGCCCTAAAAGGTTGCATTTTGTTTCCAATTTCTCAAAGCCATTTTCCCCTCCTTTAAGCCAAACCTTAGCGAAATCGAACGACGAAGTTTCACTTTTGACCATACTCCCGTAGTTGAAATTTGATCATAGATTTGGATGACCGTTTGATATAAAAAGGTGCACGCCAACTTTTGCAATGGTCTGAGCTATTTGGACCCCTTCGAGCCCAACTCTAGTGAAAATGAACGACGAACTTTCACTTCTGACTAATTTCTCAGAATTGAAATTTGATCATAGATTTGGATGCCCGTTTGATAGGTAACTATGCAGTCCAACTTTCACAACGTTTTGATCTATTTTCACCCCTTGTAACCCCAACCTTAGCGAAACCGCATGACGGAGTTTCACTCTTGACAAATATTTTGATATTAAAATTTGATTATAGATTTAGATGTGCATTTGGAAGATAAGAGTGCACGCCAACTTTCATGATGTTCAGAGTTATTTTCGTCTCCTTTAAGCCAAACCCTAACAAAACCGCATGATGGATATTTTCTTTTTACCAACTTCTAAGAATTGAAACTTGAGCATAGATTTGGATGTCCATTAGATAAACAAGCATGCACGCCAACTTTCACAATGTTCCAATCTATTTTGACAAACTTTAAGCCAAAACCTGGCTAAAAGGCATGACGAAGTTTCACTTTTGTGCATTTTTGTATAGTTGAAATTTGATCATAGATTTGAATGCCCATTTGATAGACAAGCGTGCACACAAAATTTTGAGACGTTCCAAAATATTTCACCCTGCTTAATCCCAACCTCAGCAAAACCATATAACAGAGTTTCACTTTTGACTAACTTCTTAGAATTAAAATTTGATCATAGATTTCTCTTAGAATTTGGTAGATAACAGTTCACACCAACTTTCACAATGTTCGAAGTTATTTTGGTCATTATTCGAGGTTGGTCAAGCAAAGGTCTAAGAGATGCTACTTTTTTTACTTTCTTGTAAGTGAAATTTGAAAGAGAATTTGGGTGCCCATTCGCGAGATAACCATACATCCACACTTTCAATGGATTTTGAGCTATTTTGGACCTTGGTCAAACTTGGTCAAACCAAGGCCTAAAATGTTGAAATTTTTTTCAATTTCTTAGATATCAAATTTAAAAGTAGATTTAGATACCCATTTAAGTGGCACACATAAAATCGTGAACAACAGAGTTTCACTTTTAACGAACTTATTGGAATTAAAATTTAATCATTGTTCTAAATGCGCATTTGGAAGATAAGAGTGCATGCCAACTTTCACGATGTTGAGATCTATTTTCAGCATCTTTAAGCAAAACCCTAACAAAACTGCAAGATGCAGTCTCAGCTTTGACCAAATTCTCAGAATTGAAACCTGATCATAGGTTTGGATGCATATTGGATAGACAAGCATGCATGCCAACTTTTGTGACTTTTCGAGCTATTTTGACCCCCTTTAATCCCAACCCTGTCGAAACCGCACGAAGGAGTTTCACTTTCGAGCAGTTTCTTAGAATTTAATTCTGATCATAAATTTGGATGCTCATTTGATGAACAATTGTTGAAGCAAACTTTTGAGACATTCCAAAATATTTTCACCCCCTTTAAACACAACCTTAGAAAAACTACACAACGAAGTTTCACATTTGACTAATTTCTCAAAATTAAAATTTAATCCTAGATTTATCAGCGCATTTCGTAGCAAAACCATACAACAGAGTTTCAGTTTTGACTAATTTCTCAGAATTAAAATTTGATCGTAGATATATCTTCGCATTGGGTAGATAACAATGCACACCAACTTTCACGATGTTCAAAGTTATTTTGGTCATTATTCAAGGTTGGTCAAGCAAAGGTCTAAGAGATGCTATTTTTTTTACTTTCTTGTAAGTGAAATTTGAAAGAGAATTTAGGTACCCATTTGAGAGATAACCATGCATACACACTTTTAGGGATTTCGAGCTATTTTGGACCTTGGTCAAACCAAGGCCTAAAAGGTCACACTTTTTTCCAATTTCTTAGAAATCAAATTTAAAAGTAGATATAGATACCCATTTAAGAGGCACACATAAAAACGTGCAAGACGGAGTTTCACTTTGAAGTAATTTCTTGGAATTAAAATTTGATCATAGATTTAAAACCACATTTGGAAAATAAGAGTGCATGCCAACTTTCACGATGTTGAGAGCTATTTTAGGCATCTTTAAGCCAAACCCTAACAAAACTGCACGATGTTGTCTCAGCTTTGACCAAATTCTCAGAATTGAAACTTGATCATATGTTTGGCTGTATATTGGATAGAAAAGCATGCATGCCAACTTTCACAATGTTTCAAGCTATTTTGACCCCCTTTAATCCCAACCCTGTCGAAACCGCACGACGGATTTTCCTTTTCGAACATGCATGCATGCAAACTTTTGAGACATTCCAAAATATTTTCACCCTCTTTAAGCCAAACCTTAGCAAAACCGCGCAATGGAGTTTCGTGTTTAAGTAATTTCTCAAAACTAAAATTTAATAGTAGATTTATTGGCGCATTTGGTAGATAAGAGTCCATGCTAACCTTCATGGTTTTCGGAGCTATTTTGGTCATTATTCAAGGTTGGTCAAGTAAAAGACTAAGAGATGTTATTTTTTCAGCTTTCTTGTAAGTGAAATTTGAATGAGATTTGAGGTACCCATTTGAGAGATAACCATGCATACAAACTTTCCAGGTATTTTAAGCTATTTTGGACCTGAAGCAAACTTGGTTAAACCAAGCCCTAAACGGTTGCATCAGTGTTTCCAATTTCTCGAAGCCATTTTCCCCTCCTTTAAGCCAAACCTTAGCGAAATCGAATGACGAAGTTTCACTTTTGACGAACATCTCGGAGTTGAAATTTGATCATAGATTTGGATGACTGTTTGATATAAAAACATGCACACCAACTTTTGCAATGGTACGAGCTATTTGGACCCCTTCGAGCCCAACTCTAGCGAAAATGAACAACGAAGTTTCAGTTCTGACTAATTTCTCAAAATTGAAATTTGATCATAGATTTGGATGCCCATTTGTTAGGTAACTGTGCACTCCAACTTTCACAACGTTTTCAGCTATTTTTACCCCTTGTAACCCCAACCTTAGCGAAACCGCATGATGGAGTTTCCCTCTTGAAAAATTTCTTGATATTGAAATTTGGTTATAGATTTAGATGTGCATTTGGAAGATAAGAGTGCACACCAACTTTCATGATGTTCAGAGTTATTTCCGTCTCCTTTAAGACAAACCCTAACAAAACCGCACGATGGATTTTTGCTTTTGACCAACTTCTAAGAATTGAAACTTGATCATAGATTTGGATGTCCATTAGAGAAACAAGCATGCACCGCAACTTTCACAATGTTCCAATCTATTTTGACCACCTTTAAGCCCAACCCTAGCTAAAAGGCATGACGAAGTTTCACTTTTGAGCAGTTTCGTATAGTTGAATTTTGATCATAGATTTGAATGCCCATTTGATAGACAAGCGTGCACATGAAATTTTGAGACGTTCCAAAATATTTCACTCCCCTTAATCCCAACCCTAGAAAAACCGTACAACAGAGTTTCAGTTTTGACTAACTTCTTAGAATTTGGTAGATAATAGTTCACACCAACTTTCACAATGTTCACAGTTATTTTGGTCATTATATTCAAGGTTCGTCAAGCAAATGTTTAAGAGATGCTACTTTTTTGACTTTCTTGTAAGTGAAATTTGAAAGAGAATTTGGGTGCCCATTTGAGAGATAACCATGCATACACACTTTTAAGGGATTTCGAGCTATTTTGGACCTTGGTCAAACTTGGTCAAACCAAGGCCTAAAATGTTGAATTTTTTTCAATTTCTTAGAAGTCAAATTTAAAAGTAGATTTAGATACCCATTTAAGAGGCACACATAAAAACGTGAACAACGAAGTTTCACTTTTAACCAATTTATTGGAATTAAAATTTAATCATTGATTTAAATGCGCATTTGGAAGATAAGAGTGCATGCCAACTTTCACGATGTTGAGAGCTATTTTCGGCATCTTTAAGCAAAACCCTAACAAAACTCCAAAATGCAGTCTCAGCTTTGACCAAATTCTCATAATTGAAACCTAATAATAGGTTTGGATGCATATTGGATAGACAAGCATAAACGCCAACTTTTGCGATGTTTCGAGCTATTTTGACCCCCTTTAAGCCCAACCCTGTCGAAACCGCATGAAGGAGTTTTCCTTTTGAGCAGTTTCTTAGAATTTTATTTTGATCATAAATTTGGATGCTCATTTGATGAACAAGTGTGCAAGCAAACTTTTGAGACATTCCAAAATATTTTCACCCCCTTTAAGTAAAACCTTAGAAAAACTGCACAACGAAGTTTCACGTTTGACTAATTTCTCAAAATTAAAATTTGATCGTAGATTTATCTTAGCATTGGGTAGATAACAATGGACACCAAATTTCACGATGTTCGAAGTTATTTTGGTCATTAGTCAAGGTTGGTCAAGCAAAGGTCTTAGAGATGCTATTTTTTTGACTTTCTTGTAAGTGAAATTTGAAAGAGGATTTAGGTACCCATTTCAAAGATAACCATTCATACAAACTTTTAGGGGATTTCGAGCTATTTTGGACCTTGGTCAAACCAAGGCCTAAAAGGTCACACTTTTTTCCAATTTCTTAGAAATCATATTTAAAAGTAGATTTAGATACCCATTTAAGAGGCACACATAAAAACGTGCAAGACGGAGTTTCACTTTGAACGAATTTATTGGAATTAAAATTTAATCATAGATTTAAAAGCGCATTTGGAAAATAAGAGTGCATACCAACTTTCACGATGTTCGAAGTTATTTTGGTCATTAGTCAAGGTTGGTCAAGCAAAGGTCTTAGAGATGCTATTTTTTTGACTTTCTTGTAAGTGAAATTTGAAAGAGG
>LPNX010332670.1:277434-287672 GCA_001517045.1 Pseudotsuga menziesii
CATCTTGGTCATTGTCCAAGGTTGGTCAAGTAAAATACTAAGAGATGTTATTTTTTCAGCTTTCTTGTAAGTGAAATTTGAAAGAGAATTGAGGTACCCATTTGAGAGATAACCATGCATACAAACTTTCAAGGGATTTCGAGCTATTTTGGACCTTAAGCAAACTTGGTGAAACCAAGCCCTAAAAGGTTTCATTTGTTTCCAATTTCTCAAATCCATTTTCCCCTCCTTTAAGCCAAACCTTAGCGAAATCGAACAACGAAGTTTCACTTTTGACCAAATTCTCAGAGTTGAAATTTGATCATAGATTTGGATGACCGTTTGATATAAAAACGTGCACGCCAACTCTAGCGAAAATGAACAACGAAGTTTCACGTTTGACTAATTTCTCAAAATTAAAATTTAATCCTAGATTTATCGGCGCATTTCGTAGCAAAACCATAAAACAGAGTGTCAGTTTTGACTAATTTCTCAGAATTAAAATTTGATCATAGATTTATCTTAGCATTGGGTAGATAACAATGCACACCAACTTTCATGATGTTCGAAGTTATTTTGGTCATTATGCAAGGTTGGTCAAGCAAAGGTCTAAGAGATGCTATTTTTTTGACTTTCTTGTAAGTGAAATTTGAAAGAGAATTTAGGTACCCATTTGAGAGATAACCATGCATACACACTTTTAGGGGATTTCGAGCTATTTTGGACCTTGGTCAACCAAGGCCTAAAAGGTCACACTTTTTTCCAATTTCTTAGAAATCAAATTTAAAAGTAGATTTAGATACCCATTTAAGAGGCACACATAAAAACGTGCAAGACGGAGTTTCACTTTGAACCAATTTCTTGGAATTAAAATTTAATCATAGATTTAAAAGTGCATTTGGAAAATAAGAGTGCATGCCAACTTTCACGATGTTGAGAGCTATTTTAGGCATCTTTAAGCCAAACCCTAACAAAACTGGGCGATGCAGTCTCAGCTTTGACCAAATTCTCAGAATTGAAACCCGATCATATGTTTGGATGCATATTGGATAGACAAGCATGCACGCCAAATTTCACGACGTTTCAAGCTATTTTGACCCCCTTTAAGCCCAACCCTGTCGAAACCGCACGACAGAGTTTCCTTTTCGAACAGTTTCTTAGAATTTAAATTTGATCATAAATTTGGATGCCCATTTGATGAACAAGCATGCATGCAAAATTTTGAGACATTCCAAAATATTTTCACCCCCTTTAAGCCAAACCTTAGCAAAACCGCACAACGGAGTTTCACGTTCAAGCAATTTCTCAAAACTAAAATTTAATCGTAGATTTATTGGTGCATTTTGTAGATAAGAGTGCATGCTAACTTTCATGGTGTTCGGAGCTATTTTGGTCATTATTCAAGGTTGGTCAAGTAAAAGACTAAGAGATGTTATTTTTTCAGCTTTCTTGTAAGTGAAATTTGAAAGAGAATTGAGGTACCCATTGGATGCCTGTTTGATAGGTAACTGTGCACTCCAACTTTCACAACGTTTTGAGCTATTTTCACCCCTTGTAACCCCAATCTAAGCCAAACCGCATGACGGAGTTTCACTCTTGACAAATTTCTTGATATTAAAATTTGATTATAGATTTAGATGTGCATTTGGAAGATAAGAGTGCACGCCAACTTTCATGATGTTCAGAATTATTTTCATCTCCTTTAAGCCAAACCCTAGTAAAACCGCATGATGGAGTTTTGCTTTTGACCAAATTCTAAGAATTGAAACTTGAGCATAGATTTGGATGGTCATTAGATAAACAAGCATGCATTCCAACTTTCTAAATGTTCCAATCTATTTTGACCACCTTTAAGCCCAACCCTAGCTAAAAGGCATGACGAAGTTTCACTTTTGAGCAGTTTCGTATAGTTGAAATTTGATCATAGATTTGAATGCCCATTTGATAGACAAGCATGCACACGAAATTTTGATACGTTCCAAAATATTTCACCCCCCTTAATCCCAACCTCAGCAAAACCACACAACAGAGTTTCACTTTTGACTAACTTCTTAGAATTAAAATTTGATCATAGATTTATCTCAGAATTTGGTAGATAATAGTTCACACCAACTTTCACAATGTTCGCAGTTATTTTGGTCATTATTCAAGGTTGGTCAAGCAAAGGTCTAAGAGATGCTACTTTTTCGACTTTCTTGTAAGTGAAATTTGAAAGGGATTTCGAGCTATTTTGGACCTTGGACAAACTTGGTCAAACCAAGGCCTAAAATGTTGAACTTGTTTTCAATTTCTTAGAAATCAAATTTAAAAGTAGATTTAGATACCCATTTAGGAGGCACACATAAAAACGTGAACAACGGAGTTTCAATTTTAACCAATTTATTGGAATTAAAATTTGATCATTGATTTAAATGCGCATTTGGAAGATAAGAGTGCATGCCAACTTTCACGATGTTGAGAGCTATTTTCGGCATCTTTAAGCAAAACCCTAACAAAACTGCAAGATGCAGTCTCAACTTTGACCAAATTCTCAGAATTGAAACCTGATCATAGGTTTGGATGCATATTGGATAGACAAGCATGCACGCCAACATTTGCGACGTTTCAAGCTATTTTGACCCCATTTAAGCCCAACCCAATCGAAACCGCACGAAGGATTTTCACTTTCGAGCAGTTTCTTAGAATTTAATTTTGATCATAAATTTGGATGCTCATTTGATGAACAAGTGTGCAAGCAAACTTTTGAGACATTCCAAAATATTTTCACCCCCTTTAAGCACAACCTTAGAAAAACTGCACAACGAAGTTTCACGTTTGACAAATTTCTCAAAATTAAAATTTAATCCTAGATTTATCAGCGCATTTCATAGAAAAACCATACAACAGAGTTTCGGTTTTGAATAATTTCTCAGAATTCAAATTTGATCATAGATTTGGATGCCCGTTTGATAGGTAACTGTGCACTCCAACTTTCACAACGTTTTGAGCTATTTTCACCCCTTGGAACCCCAACCTTAGCGAAACCACATGACGGAGTTTCACTCTTGACAAATTTCTTGATATTAAAATTTGATTATAGATTTGGATGTGCATTTGGAAGATAAGAGTGCATGCCAACTTTCATGATGTTCAGAGTTATTTTCGTCTCCTTTAAGCCAAACCCTAACAAAACAGCACGATGGAGTTTTGATTTTGACCAATTTCTAAGAATTTAAACTTGATCATAGCTTTGGATGTCCATTAGATAAACAAGCATGCACGCCAACTTTCACAATGTTCCAAACTATTTTGACCACGTTTAAGCCCAACCCTAGCCAAAAGGCATGACGGAGTTTCACTTTTGAGCAGTTTCGTGTATTTGAAATTTGATCATAGATTTGAATGCCCATTTGATAGACAAGCGTGCACACGAAATTTTGAGACATTCCAAAATATTTCACCCCCCTTAATCCCAACCTCAGCAAAACCATACAACAGAGTTTCACTTTTGACTAACTTCTTAGAATTAAAATTTGATCATAGATTTATCTTAGAATTTGGTAGATAACAGTTCACACCAACTTTCATAATGTTCGCAATTATTTTGGTCATTATTCAAGGTTGGTCAAACAAAGGTCTAAGAGATGCTACTTTTTCGACTTTCTTGTAAGTGAAATTTGAAAGAGAATTTGGGTGCCCATTTGAGAGATAACCATGCATACACACTTTCAAGGGATTTCGAGCTATTTTTGACCTTGGTCAAACTTGGTCAAACCAAGGCCTAAAATGTTGAACTTTTTTTCAATTTCTTAGAAATCAAATTTAAAAGTAGATTTAGATAACCATTTAAGAGGCACACATAAAAAATGGAACAACAGAGTTTCACTTTTAACCAATTTATTGGAATTAAAATTTAATCATTGATTTAAATGCGGATTTGGAAGATAAGAGTGCATGCATACTTTCACGATGTTGAGAGCTATTTTCGGCATCTTTAAGCAAAACCCTAACAAAACTGCAAGATGCAGTCTCATCTTTGACCAAATTCTCAGAATTGAAACCTGATGATAGGTTTGGATGCATATTGGATAGACAAGCATGCACGCCAACTTTTGCGATGTTTCGAGCTATTTTGACCCCATTTAAACCCAACCCTGTCGAAACCGCATGAAGGAGTTTCACTTTCGAGCAGTTTCTTAGAAATTAATTTTGATCATAAATTTGGATGCTCATTTGATGAACAAGTGTGCAAGCAAACTTTTGAGACATTCCGAAATATTTTCACCCCCTTTCAGCACAACCTTAGAAAAACTGCACAACGAAGTTTCACGTTTGACTAATTTCTCAAAATTAAAATTTAATCCTAGATTTATCGGCGCATTTCATAGAAAAACCATACAAAAGAGTTTCAGTTTTGACTAATTGCTCAGAATTAAAATTTGATTGTAGATTTATCTTGGCATTGGGTAGATAACAATGCACACCAACTTTCACGATGTTCAAAGTTATTTTGGTCATTATTCAAGGTACCACAAGCAAAGGTCTAAGAGATGCTATTTTTCTTACTTTCTTGTAAGTGAAATTTGAAAGAGAATTTAGGTACCCATTTGAGAGATAACCATGCATACACACTTTTAGGTCATTTCGAGCTATTTTGGCCCCCCTAACAAAACTGTACGATCCAGTCTCAGCTTTCACCAAATTCTCAGAATTGAAACCTGATCATATGTTTGGATGTATATTGGATAGACAAGCATGCACAAAACCATCCACGACGTTTCGAGCTATTTTGACCCCCTTTAAGCCCAACCTTGTCGAAACCACACGATGGACTTTCCTTTTCGAACAGTTTCTTAGAATTTAAATTTCATCATAAATTTGGATGCCCATTTGATGAACAAGCATGCATGCAAACTTTTGATAAGAGTGCATGCTAACTTTCATGATGTTCGGAGCTATTTTGGTCATTATTCAAGTTTGGTCAAGTAAAAGACTAAGAGATGTTATTTTTTCAGATTTCTTGTAAGTGAAACTTGAAAGAGAATTGAGGTACCCATTTGAGAGATAACCATGCATACAAACTTGCAAGGGATTTCGAGCTATTTTGTACCTTAAGCAAACTTGGTGAAACCAAGCCCCAAAAGGTTGCATTTGTTTCCAATTTCTCAAAGCCATTTTCCCCTCCTTTAAGCCAAACCTTAGCGAAATCGAAAGACGAAGTTTCACTTTTGACCAAACTCTCGAAGTTGAAATTTGATCATAGATTTGGATGACCGTTTGATATAAAAACGTGCACGCCAACTTTTGCAATGGTCCGAGCTATTTGGACCCCTTCAAGCCCAACTCTAGCGAAATTGAACGACGAAGTTTCACTTTTGATTAATTTCTCAGAATTGAAATTTGATCATAGATTTGGATGCCCGTTTGATAGGTAACTGTGCACTCCAACTTTCACAACGTTTTCAGCTATTTTCACACCTTGTAACCTCAACCTTAAAGAAACCGCATGACGGAGTTTCACTCTTGACAAATTTCTTCATATTAAAATTTGATTATAGATTTAGATGTGCATTTGGAAGATAAGAGTGCACGCCAACTTTCATGATGTTTAGAGTTATTTTCATCTCCTTTAAGCCAAACCCTAACAAAGTTGCACGATGGAGTTTTGCTTTTGACCAACTTCTAAGAATTGAAACTTGATCACAGATTTGGATGTCCATTAGATAAACAAGCATGCACGCCAACTTTCACAATGTTCGAATCTATTTTGACCACCTTTAAGCCCAACCCTAGCTAAAAGGCATGACGAAGTTTCACTTTTGAGCAGTTTCGTATAGTTGAAAGTTGATCATAGATTTGAATGCCCATTTGATAGTGCACACAAAATTTTGAGACGTTCCAAAATATTTCACCCCCCTTAATCCCAACCTCAGCAAAACGATACAACAGAGTTTCACTTTTGACTAACTTCTTAGAATTAAAATTTGATCATAGATTTATCTTAGAATTTGGTAGATAACAGTTCACACCAACTTTCACAATGTTAGCAGTTATTTTGGTCATTATTCAAGGTTGGTCAAGCAAAGGTCTAAGAGATGCTACTTTTTCGACTTTCTTGTAAGTGAAATTTGAAAGAGAATTTGGGTGCCCATTTGAGAGATAACCAAGCATACACACTTTCAAGGGATTTCGAGCTATTTTGGACCTTGGTTTTCAAACTTGGTCAAACCAAGGCCTAAAATTTTGAACTTTTTTTCAATTTCTTAGAAATCAAATTTAAAAGTAGATTTAGATACCCATTTAAGAGGCACACATAAAAACGTGAACAACTGAGTTTCACTTTTTAACCAATTTATTGGAATTAAAATTTAATCATTGATTTAAATGCGCATTTGGAAGATAAGAGTGCATGCCAACTTTCACAATGTTGCATTTGTTTCCAATTTCTCAAAGCCATTTTCCCCTCCTTTAAGCGAAACCTTAGCGAAATCGAACGACAAAGTTTCACTTTTGACCAAACTCTTGGAGTTGAAATTTGATCATAGATTTGGATGACCGTTTGATATAAAAATGTGCACGCCAACTTTTGCAATGGTCCGATCTATTTGGACCCCTTCGAGCCCAACTCTAGCGAAAATGAACGACGAAGTTTCATTTTTGACTAATTTCTCATAATTGAAATTTAATCATAGATTTGGATGCCTGTTTGATAGGTAAGTATGCACTCCAAATTTCACAACGTTTTGAGCTATTTTCACCCCTTGTAACCCCAACCTTAGCGAAACCGCATGATGGAGTTTCACCCTTGACAAATTTCTTGATATTAAAATTTGATTATAGATTTAGATGTGCATTTGGAAGATAAGAGTGCACGCCAAATTTCATGATGTTCAGAGTTATTTTTGTCTCCTTTAAGCCAAACACTAACAAAACCGCACGATGGAGTTTTGCTTTTGACCAACTTCTAAGAATTAAAACTTGATCATAGATTTGGATGTCCATTAGATAAACAAGCATGCACGCCAACTTTCACAATGTTGCAAACTATTTTGACCACCTTTAATCCCAAACCTAGCTAAAAGGCATGACAAAGTTTTACTTTTGAGCAGTTTCGTATAGTTGAAATTTGATCATAGATTTGAATGCCCATTTGATAGTGCACACGAAATTTTGAGATGTTCCAAAATATTTCACCCCCCTTAATCCCAACCTCAGTAAAACCATACAACAGAGTTTCACTTTTGACTAACTTGTTAGAAATAAAATTTGATCATAGATTTATCTTAGAATTTGGTAGATAACAGTTCACACTAACTTTCACAATGTTCGCAGTTATTTTGGTCATTATTCAAGGTTGGTCAAGCAAAGGTCTAAGAGATGCTATTTTTCGACTTTCTTGTAAGTGAAATTTGAAAGAGAATTTGGATGCCCATTTGAGAGATAACCATGCATACACACTTTCAAGGGATTTCGAGCTATTTTGGACCTTGGTCAAACTTGGTCAAACCAAGGCCTCAAATGTTGAACTTTTTTTCAATTTCTTAGAAATCAAATTTAGAAGTAGATTTAGATACCCATTTAAGAGGCACACATAAAAATGTGAACAACAGAGTTTCACTTTTAACCAATTTATTGGAATTAAAATTTAATCATTGATTTATATGTGCATTTGGAAGATAAGAGTGCATGCCAACTTTCACGATGTTGAGAGCTATTTCCAGCATCTTTAAGCAAAACCCTAACAAAACTGCAAGATGCAGTCTCAGCTTTGACCAAGTTCTCAGAATTGAAACATGACCATAGTTTTGGATGCATATTGGATAGACAAGCATGCACGCCAAATTTAGCGACGTTTCGAGCTATTTTGACCCCCTTTAAGCCCAACCCTGTCGAAACCGCACGAAGGAGTTTCACTTTCGAGCAGTTTCTTAGAATTTAATTTTGATCATAAATTTGGATGCTCATTCGATGAACAAGTGTGCAAGCAAACTTTTGAGACATTCCAAAATATTTTCACTCCCTTTAAGCACAACCTTAGAAAAACTGCACAACGAAGTTTCACGTCTGACTAATTTTCCAGAATTAAAATTTAATCCTTGATTTATCGGCGCATTTCGTAGCAAAACCATACAACAGAGTTTCGGTTTTGACTAATTTCTCATAATTAAAATTTGATCCTAGATTTATCTTAGCATTGGGTAGATAACAATGCACACCAACTTTCACGATGTTCGAAGTTATTTTGGTCATTATTCAAGGTTGGTCAAGCAAAGGTCTAAGAGATGCTATTTATTCAAGGTTGGTCAAGCAAAGGTCTTGTAAGTGAAATTTGAAAGAGAATTTAGGTACCCATTTGAGAGATAACCATGCATACACACTTTTAGGGGATTCCGAGCTATTTTGGACCTTGGTCAAACCAAGGCCTAAAAGGTCACATTTTTTTCCAATTTCTTAGAAATCAAATTTAAAAGTAGATTTAGATACCCATTTAAGAGGCACACATAAAAACGTGCAAGACGGAGTTTCACTTTGAACCAATTTTTTGGAATTAAAATTTAATCATAGATTTAAAAGCGCATTTGGAAAATAAGAGTGCATGCCAATTTTCACGATGTTGAGAGTTATTTTAGGCATCTTTAAGCCAAACCCTAACAAAACTGCACGATGCAGTCTCAACTTTGACCAAATTCTCAGAATTGAAACCTGATCATATGCTTGGATGCATATTGGATAAACAAGCATGCATGCAACCTTTCATGACGTTTCAAGCTATTTTAACCCCCTTTAAGCCCAACCCTGTCGAAACCGCGCGATGGAGTTTCCTTTTCGAACAGTTTCTTTGAATTTAAATTTGATCATAAATTTGGATGCCCATTTGATGAACAAGCATGCAAGCAAACTTTTGAGACATTCCAAAAAAATTTCACGCCCTTTAAGCCAAACCTTAGCAAAACCGCGCAAGAAGGTTTTCACGTTTAAGTAATTTCTCAAAACTAAAATTTAATCCTAGATTTATTGGCGCATTTGGTAGATAAGAGTGCATGCTAACTTTCATGATGTTCGGAGCTATTTCGGTCATTATTCAAGGTTGGTCAAGTAAAAGACTAAGAGATGTTATTTTGTTAGCTTTCTTGTAAGTGAAATTTGAAAGAGAATTGAGGTACCCATTTGAGAGATAACCATGCATACAAAATTTCAAGGGATTTCGAGCTATTTTTGACCTTAAGCAAACTTGGTGAAACCAAGCCCTAAAAGGTTGCATTTGTTTCCAATATCTCAAAGACATTTTCCCCTCCTTTAAACCAAACCTTAGCGAAATCAAACGACGAAGTTTCACTTTTGACCAAACTCTCGGAGTAGAAATTTGATCATAGATTTGGATGACCGTTGGATATAAAAACGTGCACGCCAACTTTTGCAATGGTCCGAGCTATTTGGACCCCTTCGAGCCCAACTCTAGCGAAAATGAACGACGAAGTTTCACTTCTGAAATTTGATCATAGATTTGGATTCCCGTTTGATAGGTAACTGTGCACTCCAACTTTCACAACTTTTTGAGCTATTTTCACCCTTTGTAACCAAAACCTTAGCGAAACCGCATGACGGAGTTTCACTCTTGACAAATTTCTTGATATTAAAATTTGATTATAGATTTAGATGCGCATTTGGAAGATAAGAGTGGATGCCAACTTTCATGATGTTCAGAGTTATTTTCGTCTCCTTTAATCCAAACCCTAACAAAACCGCACGATGGAGTTTTGCTTTTGACCAACTTCTAAGAATTGAAACTTGATCACAGATTTGGATGTCCATTAGATAAACAAGCATGCAAACATCCTTTCACAATGTTCCAATGTATTTTGACCACCTTTAAGCCCAACCCTAGCTAAAAGGCATGTCGAAGTTTCACTTTTGAGCAGTTTCGTATAGTTGAAATTTGATCATAGATTTGAATGCCCATTTGATAGACAAGCGTGCACACGAAATTTTGAGACGTTCCAAAATATTTCACCCCCTTTAATCCCAACCTCAGCAAAACCATACAACAGAGTTTCACTTTTGACTAACTTGTTAGAAATAAAATTTGATCATAGATTTATCTTAGAATTTGGTAGATAACAGTTCACACCAACTTTCACAATGTTCGCAGTTACTTTGGTCATTATTCAAGGTTGTTCAAGCAAAGGTCTAAGAGATGCTATTTTTCGACTTTCTTGTAAGTGAAATTTGAAAGAGAATTTGGGTGCCCATTTGAGAGATAACCATGCATACACACTTTC
>LPNX010332670.1:312507-354411 GCA_001517045.1 Pseudotsuga menziesii
ATGCAAAGGTCTAAGAAATGCTTTTTTTCGACTTTCTTGTAAGTGAAATTTGAAAGAGAATTTGGGTGCCCATTTGAGAGATAACCATGCATACACACTTTCAAGGGATTTCAAGCTATTTTGGACCTTGGTCAAACTTGGTCAAACCAAGGCCTAAAATGTTGAACTTTTTTTCAATTTCTTAGAAATCAAATTTAAAAGTAGATTTAGATACCCATTTAAGAGGCACACATAAAAACGTGAACAACGGAGTTTCACTTTTAACCAATTTATTGGAATTAAAATTTAATCCTTGATTTAAATGCAGATTTGGAACATAAGAGTGCATGCCAACTTTCATGATGTTGAGAGCTATTTTCGGCATCTTTAAGCAAAACCCTAACAAAACTGCAAGATGCAGTCTCAGCTTTGACCAAATTCTCAGAATTGAAACCTGATCATAGGTTTGGATGCATATTGGATAGACAAGCATGCACGCCAACGTTTGCGATGTTTCGAGCTATTTTGACCCCCTTTAAGCCCAACCCTGTCGAAACCGCATGAAGGAGTTTCACTTTCGAGCAGTTTCTTAGAATTTAATTTTGATCATAAATTTGGATGCTCATTTGATGAACAAGTGTGCAAGCAAACTTTCGTAGCAAAACTAAAAGTTAATCGTAGATTTATTGGCGCATTTGGTATATAAGAGTGCATGCTAACTTTCATGATGTTCAGAGCTATTTTGGTCATTATTCAAGGTTGGTCATAAATTTCTTAGAATTTAATTTTGATCATAAATTTGGATGCTCATTTGATGAAAAAGTGTGCAAGCAAACTTTTGAGACATTCCAAAATATTTTCACCCCCTTTAAGCACAAGCATAGAAACACTGCACGACGAATTTTCACGTTTGACTAATTTCTCAAAATTAAAATTTAATCCTAGATTTATCGGCACATTTCGTAGCAAAACCATACAAGAGAGTTTCGGTTTTGACTAATTTCTCAGAATTAAAATTTGATCGTAGATTTATCTTAGCATTAGGTAGATAACAATGCACACCAACTTTCATGAGCGAAACCGCATGACGGAGTTTCACTCTTGACAAATTTCTTGATATTAAAATTTGATTATAGATTTAGATGTGCATTTGGAAGATAAGAGTGCATGCCAACTTTCATGATGTTCAGAGTTATTTTCGTCTCCTTTAAGCCAAACCCTAACAAAACTGCACGATGGAGTTTTGCTTTTGACAAACTTCTAAGAATTGAAACTTGATCATAGATTTCGATGTCCATTAGTTAAAAAAGCATGCACGCCAACTTTCACAATGTTCCAATCTATTTTGACCACCTTTAAGCGCAACCCTAGCTAAAAGGCATCACAAAGTTTCACTTTTGAGCAGTTTCGTATAGTTGAAATTTGATCATAGATTTGAATGCCCATTTGATAGACAAGGGTGCACACCAAATTTTGAGACGTTCCAAAATATTTCACCCCCCTTAATCCCAACCTCAGCAAAACCATAAAACAGAGTTTCACTTTTGACTAACTTCTTAGAATTAAAATTTGATCATAGATTTATCTTAGAATTTGGTAGATAACAGTTCACTCCAACTTTCACAATGTTCAGAGTTATTTTGGTCATTATTCAAGGTTGGTCAAGCAAAGGTCTAAGAGATGCTACTTTTTTGACTTTCTTGTAAGTGAAATTTGAAAGAGAATTTGGTTGCCCATTTGAGAGATAACCATGCATACACACTTTCAAGGGATTTCGAGCTATTTTGGACCTTGGTCAAACTTGCTCAAACGAGGGCCTAAAATGTTGAATTTTTTTCTTCAATTTCTTAGAAATCAAATTTAAAAGTAGATTTAGATACCCATTTAAGAGGCACACATAAAAACGTGAACAACGGAGCTTCACTTTCAACCAATTTATTGGAATTAAAATTTAATCATTGATTTAAATGCGCATTTGGAAGATAAGAGTGCATGCCAACTTTCATGATGTTGAGAGCTATTTTCGGCATCTTTAAGCAAAACCCTAACAAAACTGCAAGATGCAGTCTCAGCTTTGTCCAAATTCTCAGAATTGAAAACTGATCATAGGTTTGGATGCATATTGGATAGACAAGCATGCACGCCAACTTTTGCGATGTTTCGAGCTATTTTGACCCCCTTTAAGCCCAACCCTGTCGAAACCGCATGAACGAGTTTCACTTTCGAGCAGTTCCTTAGAATTTAATTTTGATCATAAATTTGGATGCTCATTTTATGAACGAGTGTGCAAGCAAAATTTTGAGACATTCCAAAATATTTTCATCCCCTTTAAGCACAACCTTAGAAAAACTGCACAACGAAGTTTCATGTTTGACTAATTTCTCAAAATTAAAATTTAATCCTAGATTTATGCGCGCATTTCGTAGCAAAACCACACAACAGAGTTTCAGTTTTGACTAATTTCTCAGAATTGAAATTTGATCGTAGATTTATCTTAGCATTGGGTAGATAATAATGCACACCAACTTTCACGATGTTCGAAGTTATTTTGGTCATTATTCAAGGTTGGTCAAGCAAAGGTCTACGAGATGCTACTTTTTTTACTTTCTTGTAAGTGAAATTTGAAAGAGAATTTAGGTACCCATTTGAGAGATAACCATGCATACACACTTTTAGGGGATTTCGAGCTATTTTGGACCTTGGTCAAACCAAGGCCTAAAAGGTCATACTTTTTTTCCAATTTCTTAGAAATCAAATTTAAAATTAGATTTAGATACCCATTTAAGAGGCACACATAAAAACGTGCAAGACGGAGTTTCACTTTGAACCAATTTCTTGGAATTAAAATTTAATCATAGATTTAAAAATGCATTTGGAAAATAAGAGTGCATGCCAACTTTCACGATGTTGAGAGCTATTTTAGTCATATTTAAGCCAAGCTATTTTAGAGTGCATGCCAACTGCACGATGCTATCTGAGCTTTGACCAAATTCTCAAAATTGAAACATGATCATATGTTTGGATGCATATTGGATAGACAAGCATGCACGCAGACTTTCACGACGTCTCGAGCTATTTTGACCCCCTTTAAGGCCAACCCTATCGAAACCGCACGACGGAGTTTCCTTTTCGAACAGTTTCTTAGAATTTAAATTTGATCATAAATTTGGATGCTCATTTGATGAACAAGCATGCATGCAAACTTTTGAGACCTTCCAAAATATTTTCACCCCCTTTATTGGCGCATTTGGTAGATAAGAGTGCATGCTAACTTTCATGGTGTTCGGAGCTATTTTTGTCATTATTCAAGGTTGGTCAAGTAAAAGACTAAGAGATGTTATTTTTTCAGTTTTTTTGAAAGTGAGATTTGAAAGAGAATTGAGGTACCCGTTTGAGAGATAACCATGCATACAAACTTTCAAGGGATTTCGAGCTATTTTGGACCTTAAGCAAACTTGGTGAAACCAAGCCCTAAAAGGTTGCATTTGTTTGCAATTTCTCAAAGCCATTTTCCCCTCCTTTAAGCCAAAGCTTAGCGAAATCGAACAACGAAGTTTCACTTTTGACTAAACTCTTGGAGTTGAAATTTGATCATAGATTTGGATGATTGTTTGATATAAAAATGTGCACGCCAACTTTTGTAATGGTCCAAGCTATTTGGACCCCTTCGAGCCCAACTGTAGCGAAATTGAACGACGAAGTTTGACTTCTGACTAATTTCTCAGAATTGAAATTTGATCATAGATTTGGATGCCCATTTGATAGGTAACCGTGCACTCCATCTTTCACAACGTTTTGAGCTATTTTCACCCCTTGTAACCCCAACCTTAGCGAAACCGCATGACGGAGTTTCACTCGTGACAAATTTCTTGATATTAAAATTTGATTATAGATTTAGATGTGCATTTCGAAGATAAGAGTGCACACCAACTTTCATGATGTTCAGAGTTATTTTCGTCTCCTTTAAGCCAAACCCTAACAAAACCGCACGATGGATATTTGCTTTTGTCCAACTTCTAAGAATTGAAACTTGATCATATATGTGGATGTCCATTCGATAAACAAGCATGGACGCCAAATTTCACAATGTTCCAATATATTTTGACAACCTTTAAGCCCAACCCTAGCTAAAAGGCATGATGAAGTTTCACTTTTGAGCAGTTTCATATAGTTGAAATTTGATCATAGATTTGAATGCCCATTTGATAGAAAACCGTGCACACGAAATTCTGAGACATTCCAAAATATTTGACCCCCCTTAATCCCAACCTCAGCAAAACCATACAACAGTGTTTCACTTTTGACTAACATCTTAGAATTAAAATTTCATCATAGATTTATCTTAGAATTTGGTAGATAACAGTTCCCACGAACTTTCACAATGTTCGCAGTTATTTTGGTCATTATTCAAGGTTGGTCAAGCAAAGCTCTAAGAGATGCTACTTTTTTTACTTTCTTGTAAGTGAAATTTGAGAGAGAATTTGGGTGCCCATTCGAGAGATAACCATGCATCCACACTTTCAAGGGATTTTGAGCTATTTTGGACCTTGGTCAAACTTGGTCAAACCAAGGCCTAAAATGTTGAACTTTTTTTCAATTTCTTAGAAATCAAATTTAAAAGTAGATTTAGATACCCATTTAAGAGGCCTACATAAAATTGTGAACAACAGAGTTTCACTTTAAACCAATTTATTGGAATTAAAATTTAATCATTGATTTAAATGGCCATTTGGAAGATAAGAGTGCATGCCAAGTTTCATGATGTTGAGAGCTATTTTCGGCATCTTTAAGCAAAACCCTAACAAAACTCCAAGATGCAGTCTCAGCTTTGACCAAATTCTCAGAATTGAAACCTGATCATAGGTTTGGATGCATATTGGATAGCAAAGCATGCACGCCAACTTTTGCGACGTTTCGAGCTATTTTGACCCCCTTTAAGCCCAACCCTGTGGAAACCGCACGAAGGAGTTTCACTTTCGAGCAGTTTCTTAGAATTTAATTTTGATCATAAATTCGGATGCTCATTTGATGAACAAGCGTGCAAGCAAACTTTTGAGACATTCCAAAATATTTTCACCCCCTTTAAGCACAACCTTAGAAAAAATGCACAACGAAGTTTCACATTTGACTAATTTCTCAAAATTAAAATTTAATCCTAGATTTATCAGCGCATTTCGTAGCAAAACCATACAACAGAGTTTCAGTTTTGACTAATTTCTCAGAATTAAAATTTGATCGTAGATTTATCTTAGCATTGGGTAGATAACAATGCACACCAACTTTCACGATGTTCGAAGTTATTTTGGTCATTATTCAAGGTTGGTCAAGCAAAGGTCTAAGAGATGCTATTTTTTTTACTTTCTTCTAAGTGAAATTTGAAAGAGAATTTAGGTACCCATTTGAGAGATAACCATGCATACACACTTTTAGGGATTTCGAGCTATTTTGGACCTTGGTCAAACCAAGGCCTAAAAGGTCACACTTTTTTCCAATTTCCTAGAAATCAAATTTAAAAGTAGATTTAGATACCCATTTAACAGGCACACATAAAAACGTGCAAGATGGAGTTTCACTTTGAACCAATTTCTTGGAATTAAAATTTAATCATAGATTTAAAAGCGCATTTGGAAAATAAGAGTGCATGCCAACTTTCACGATGTTGAGAGCTCTTTTAGGCATCTTTAAGCCAAACCCTAACAAAACTGCACGATGTTGTCTCGGCTTTGACCAAATTCTCAGAATTGAAACCTGATCATATGTTTGGATGCATATTGGATAGAAAAGCATGCACACCAACTTTCACGACGTTTCGAGCTATTTTTACCCCCTTTAAGCCCAACCCTGTCGAAACCGCACGATGGATTTTCCTTTTTGAACAGTTTCTTAGAATTTAAAGTTGATCATAAATTTGGATGCCCATTTGATGAACAGACATGCATGCAAACTTTTGAGACATTCCAAAATATTTTCACCCCCTTTAAGCCAAACCTTAGCAAAACCGCGCAACGGAGTTTCAAGTTTAAGTAATTTCTCAAAACTAAAATTTAATCGTAGATTTATTGGCGCGTTTGGTAGATAAGAGTGCATGCTAACTTTCATGGTGTTCGGAGCTATTTTGGTCATTATTCAAGGTTGGTCAAGTAAAAGACTAAGAGATGTTATTTTTTCAGCTTTCTTGTAAGTGAAATTTGAAAGAGAATTGAGGTACCCATTTGAGAGATAACCATGCATACAAACTTTCAAGGGATTTCGAGCTATTTTGGACCTTAAGCAAACTTGGTCAAACCAAGCCCTAAAAGGTTGCATTTGTTTTCAATTTCTCAAAGCCATTTTCCCCTCCTTTAAGCCAAACCTTAGCGAAATTGAACGACGATGTTTCACTTTTGACCAAACTCTCGGAGTTGAAATTTGATCATAGATTTGGATGACCATTTCATATAAAAATGTGCACGCCAACTTTTGCAATGGTCCGAACTATTTGGACCCCTTCGAGCCCAACTCTATCGAAAATGAACGACGAAGTTTCACTTCTGACTAATTTCTCATAATTGAAATTTGATCATAGATTTGGATGCTCGTTTGATAGGTAACTATGCACTCCAACTTTCACAACGTTTTGAGCTATTTTCACCCCTTGTAACCCCAACCTCAGCAAAACCGCATGACGGAGTTTCACTCTTGACAAATTTCTTGATATTAAAATTTGATTATAGATTTATATGTGCATTTGGAAGATAAGAGTGCACGCAAAATTTCATGATGTTTAGAGTTATTTTCGTCTCCTTTAAGCCAAACCCTAACAAAACCGCACGATGGAGATTTGCTTTTGACCAACTTATAATAATTGAAACTTGCTCATAGATTTGGATGTCCATTGGATAAAAAAGCATGCACGCCAACTTTCACAATGTTCCAATCTATTTTGACCACCTTTAAGCCCAACCCTAGCTAAAAGGCATGACGAAGTTTCATTTTTGAGCATTTTCGTATAGTTGAAATTTGATCATAGATTTGAATGCCCATTTGATAGACAAGCGTGCACACGAAATTTTGAGACGTTCCAACATATTTCACCCCCCTTAATCCCAACCTCAGCAAAACCATACAACAGAGTTTCACTTTTGACTAACTTCTTAGAATTAAAATTTGATGATAGATTTATCTTAGAATTTGGTAGATAATATTTCACACCAACTTTCACAATATTCGCAGTTATTTTGGTCATTATATTCAAGGTTGCTCAAGCAAAGGTCGAAGAGATACTACTTTTTTACTTTCTTGTAAGTGAATTTTGAAAGAGAATTTGGGTGCCCATTTGAGAGATAACCACGCATACACACTTTCAAGGGATTTCGAGCTATTTTGGACCTTTGTCAAACTTGGTCAAACCAAGGCCTAAAATGTTGAACTTTTTTTTGAATTTCTTAGAAATCAAATTTAAAAGTAGATTTAGATACCCATTTAAGAGGCACACATAAAAACGTGAACAATGGCGTTTCACTTTTAACCAATTTATTGGAATTAAAATTTAATCATTGATTTAAATGCGCATTTGGAAGCTAAGAGTACATGCCAACTTTCACGATGTTGCGAGCTATTTTCGGCATCTTTAAGCAAAACCCTAACAAAACTGCAAGATGCAGTCTCAGCTTTGACCAAATTCTCAGAATTGAAACCTGACCATAGGTTTGGATGCATATTGGATAGATAAGCATGCACGCCAACATTTGCGACGTTTCGAGCTATTTTGTCCCCCTTTAAGCCCAATTGTGTCGAAACCGCACGAAGGAGTTTCATTTTCGAGCAATTTCTTAGAATTTAATTTTGATCATAAATTTGGATGCTCATTTGATGAACAAGTGTGCAAGAAAACTTTTGAGGCATTCCAAAATATTTTCACCCCCTTTAAGCACAACCTTAGAAAAACTACACAACGAAGTTTCACATTTGACTAATTTCTCAAAATTAAAATTTAATCCTAGATTTATTAGCGCATTTCATAGCAGAACCATAAAACAGAGTTTAAATTTTGACTAATTTCTAAGAATTAAAATTTCATCGTAAATTTATCTTAGCATTGGGTAGATAACAATGCACACCAACTTTCACGATGTTCGAAGTTATTTTGGTCATTATTCAAGTTTGGTCAAGCAAAGGTCTAAGAGATGTTATTTTTTTGACTTTCTTGTAAGTGAAATTTCAAAGAGAATTTAGGTACCCATTTGAGAGATAACCATGCATACACACTTTTAGGGGATTTCGAGCTATTTTGGACCTTGGTCAAACCAAGGCCTAAAAGGTCACACTTTTTTCCAATTTCTTAGAAATCAAATTTAAAAGTAGATTCAGATACCCATTTAAGAGGCACACATAAAAACGTGCAAGACGGAGTTTCACTTTGAACCAATTTCTTGGAATTAAAATGTAATCATAGATTTAAAAGCGCATTTGGAAAATAAGAGTGCATGCCAACTTTCATGATGTTGAGACCTATTTTAGGCATCTTTAAGCCAAACCCTAACAAAACTACACGTTGCAGTTTCAGCTTTGACCAAATTCTCAAAATTGAAACCTGATCATATATTTGGATGCATATTGGATAGACAAGCATGCATGCCAACTTTCACGACATTTTGAGCTATTTTGACCCCCTTTAAGCCCAACCCTGTCGAAACCGCATGACGGAGTTTCCTTTTTGAACAGTTTCTTAGAATTTAAATTTGATGATAAATTTGGATGCTCATTTGATGAACAAGCATGCATGCAAACTTTTGAGACATTCCAAAATATTTTCACCCCCTTTAAGCCTAACCTTAGCAAAACCGCGCAACGGAGTTTCACGTTTGAGTAATTTCTCAAAACTAAAATTTAATCGTAGATTTATTGGCACATTTGGTAGATAAGAGTGCATGCTAACTTTCATGGTGTTCCGAGCTATTTTGGTCATTATTCAAGGTTGGTCAAGTAAAAGACTAAGATATGTTATTTTTTCATCTTTCTTGTAAGTGAAATTTGAAAGAGAATTGAGGTACCCATTTGAGAGATAACCATGCATACAAACTTTCAAGGGATTTCGAGCTATTTTGGACCTCAAGCAAACTTGGTCAAACCAAGCCCTAAAAGGTTGCATTTGTTTATAATTTCTCAAAGCCATTTTCCCCTCCTTTAGGCCAAACCTTAGCGAAATCGAATGACGAAGTTTCACTTTTGACCAAACTCTCAGAGTTGAAATTTGAACATAGATTTGGATGACCGTTTGATACAAAAAGGTGCACGCCAACTTTTGCAATGGTCGGAGCTATTTGGACCCCTTCGAGCCCAACTCTAGCGAAAATGAACGACGAAGTTTCACTTCTGACTAATTTCTCAGAATTGAAATTTGATCATAGATTTGGATGCCCGTTTGATAGGTAAATGTGCACTAAAACTTTCACAACGTTTTGAGCTATCTTCACCCCTTGTAACCCCAACCTTAGCGAAACCGCATGACGGAGTTTCACTCTTGACAAATTTCTTGATATTAAAATTTGATTATAGATTTAGATGTGCATTTGGAAGATAAGAGTGCATGCCAACTTTCATGATGTTCAGAGTTATTTTCGTCTCCTTTAAGCCAAACCCTAGAAAAACCACACGATGGAGTTTTGCTTTTGACTAACTTCTAAGAATTGAAACTTGATCATAGATTTGGATGTCCATTAGATAAACAAGCATGCACGCCAACTTTAACAATGTTATAAACTATTTTGACCACCTTTAAGCCTAACCCTAGTTAAAAGGCATTACGAAGTTTCACTTTTGACTAACTTCTTAGAATTAAAATTTGATCATAGATTTATCTTAGAATTTGGTAGATAACAGTTCACACCAACTTTCACAATGTCGCAGTTATTTTGGTCATTATTCAAGGTTGGTCAAGAAAAGGTCTAAGAGATGCTATTTTTTTTACTTTCTTGTAAGTGAAATTTGGGTGCCCATTTGAGAGATAACCACGCATACACACTTTCAAGGTATTTCGAGCTATTTTGGACCTTGGTCAAACCAAGGCCTAAAATGTTGAACTTTTTTTCAATTTCTTAGAAATCAAATTTAAAAGTAGATTTAGATACCCATTTAAGAGGCACACATAAAAACGTGAACAACGGAGTTTCACGTTTTACCAATTTATTGGAATTAAAATTTAATCATTGATTTAAATCCGTATTTGGAAGATAAGAGTGCATGCCAACTTTCATGATGTTGAGAGCTATTTTTGGCATCTTTAAGCAAAACCCTAACAAAACTGCAAGATGCAGTCTCTGCTTTGACCAAATTCTCAGAATTGAAACCTGATCATAGGTTTGGATGCATATTGGATAGACAAGCATGCACGCCAACTTTTGCGATGTTTCGAGCTATTTTGACCCCCTTTAAGCCCAACCCTGTCGAAACCGCATGAAGGAGTTTCACTTTCGACCAGTTTCTTAGAATTTAATTTTGATCATAAATTTGGATGCTCATTTGATGAACAAGTGTGCAAGCAAACTTTCGTAGCCAAACTCAAAGTTTATCGTAGATTTATTGGCGCATTTGGTAGATAAGAGTGCATGCTAACTTTCATGATGTTCAGAGCTATTTTGGTCATTATTCAAGGTTGGTCAACTAAAAGACTAAGAGATGTTATTTTTTTAGCTTTCTTGTAAGTGAAATTTGAAAGAGAATTGAGGTACCCATTTGAGAGATAACCATGCATACAAAGTTTCAAGGGACTTCGAGCTATTTTGGACCTCAAGCAAACTTGGTGAAACCAAGCCCTAAAAGGTTGCATTTGTTTCCAATTTCTCAAAGCCATTTTCCCCTCCTTTAAGCCAAACCTTAGCGGAATCGAACGACGAAGTTTGACTTTTGACCAAACTCTCGAAGTTGAAATTTGATCATAGATTTGGATGACCGTTTGATATAAAAACGTGCACGCCAACTTTTGCAATGCTCCGAGCTATTTGGACAACTTCGAGCCCAACTTTAGCGAAAATGAATGACAAAGTTTCACTTCTGTCTAATTTCTTAGAAATAAAATTTGATAATAGATTTGGATGCCCGTTTGACAGGTAACTGTGCATTCCAACTCTCACAACGTTTTGAGCTATTTTCACCCCTTGGAATACCAACCTTAGCGAAACCGCATGATGCAGTTTCACTCTTGACAAGTTTCTTGATATTAAAATTTAATTATAGATTTAGATGTGCATTTGGAAGATAAGAGTGCATGCCAACTTTCATGATGTTCAGAGTTATTTTAGTCTCCTTTAAGCCAAACCCTAACAAAATAGCACGATGGAGTTTTGATTTTGACCAATTTCTAAGAATTGAAATTTGATCATAGATTTGGATGTCCATTAGATAAACAAGCATGCACGCCAACTTTCACAATGTTCCAAACTATTTTGACCACCTTTAAGCCCAACCCTAGCTAAAAGGCATGACGAAGTTTCACTTTTGAGCAGTTTCGTATAGTGGAAATTTGATCATAGATTTGAATGCCCATTCGATAGACAAGCGTGCACATGAAATTTTTAGACGTTCCAAAATATTTGACCCCTCTTCATCCCAACCTCAGCAAAACCATACAACAGAGTTTCACTTTTGACTAACTTCTTAGAATTAAAATTTGATCGTAGATTTATCTTAGAATTTGGTAGATAACAGTTCACACCAACTTTCACAATGTTCATAGTTATTTTGGTCATTATTCAAGGTTGGTCAAACAAAGGTGTAAGAGATGCTACTTTTTCGACTTTCTTGTAAGTGAAATTTGAAAGAGAATTTGGGTGCCCATTTGAGAGATAACCATGCATACACACTTTCAAGGGATTTCGAGCTATTTTGGACCTTGGTCAAACTTGGTCAAACCAAGGCCTAAAATGTTGAACTTTTTTTCAATTTCTTAGAAATCAAATTTAAAAGTAGATTTAGATACCCATTTAAGAGGCACACATAAAAACGTGAACAATGGAGTTTCACTTTTAACCAATTTATTGGAATTAAAATTTAATCATTGATTTAAATGCGCATTTGGAAGATAAGAGTGCATGCCAAATTTCACGATGTTGAGAGCTATTTTCGACATCTTTAAGCAAAACCCTAAAAAAACTGCAAGATGCAGTCTCAGCTTTGACAAAATTCTTAGAAACCGCATGAAGGAGTTTCACTTTCGAGCAGTTTCTTAGAATTTAATTTTGATCATAAATTTGGATGCTCATTTGATGAACGAGTGTCCAAGAAAAATTTTGAGAGATTCCAAAATATTTTCACCCCCTTTAAGCACAACCTTAGAAAAACTGCACAACGAAGTTTCACGTTTGACTAATTTCTCAAAATTAAAATTTAATCCTAGATTTATCGGCGCATTTCGTAGAAAAACCATACAACAGAGTTTCGGTTTTGAATAATTTCTCAAAATTAAAATTTGATCGTAGATTTATCTGAGCATTGGGTAGATAACAATGCACACCAACTTTCACGATGTTCGAACTTATTTTGGTCATTATTCAAGGTACCACAAGCAAAGGTCTAGGAGATGCTATTTTTTTGACTTTCTTGTAAGTGAAATTTGAAAGAGAATTTAGGTACCCATTTGAGAGATAACCATGCATACACACTTTTAGGGGATTTCGAGCTATTTTGGACCTTGGTCTAACCAAGGCCTAAAAGGTCACACTTTTTTCCAATTTCTTAGAAATCAAATTTAAAAGTAGATTTAGATACCCATTTAAGAGGCACACATAAAAACGTGCAAGACGGAGTTTCACTTTGAACCAATTTCTTGGAATTAAAATTTAATCATAGATTTAAAAGCGCATTTGGAAAATAAGAGTGCATGCCAACTTTCACGATGTTGAGAGCTATTTTAGGCATCTTTAAGCCAAACCCTAACAAAACTGCACGATGCAGTCTCAGCTTTGACCAAATTCTCAGAATTGAAACCTAATCATATGCTTGGATGCATTATGGATAGACAAGCATGTGCACCAACTTTCACGACGTTTTGAGCTATTTTGACCCCCTTTAAGCCCAACCCTGTCGAAACCGCACGACGGAGTTTCCTTTTTGAACAGTTTCTTAGAATTTAAATTTGATCATAAATTTGGATGCCCATTTGATGAACAAGCATGCATGTAAAACTTTTGAGACATTCCAAAATATTTTCACCCCATTTAGCCAAACCGTAGCAAAACCGCGCAATGGAGTTTCACGTTTAAGTAATTTCTCAAAACTAAAATCTAATCGTAGATTTATTGGCGCATTTGGTAGATAAGAGTGCATGCTAACTTTCATGGTGTTCGGAGCTATTTTGGTCATTATTCAAGGTTGGTCAAGTAAAAGACTAAGAGATGTTATTTTTTCAGCTTTCTTGTAAGTGAAATTTGGAAGAGAATTGAGGTACCCATTTGAGAGATAACCATGCATACAAACTTTCAGGGTATTTTGAGCTATTTTGGACCTTAAGCAAACTTGGTGAAACCAAGCCCTAAAAGGTTGCATTTGTTTCCAATTTCTCAAAGCTATTTTCCCCTCTTTTAAGCCAAACCTTAACGAAATCGAACGACGAAGTTTCACTTTTGACCAAACTCTTGGAGTTGAAAATTGATCATATATTTGGATGACCGTTTCATATAAAAATGTGCACGCCAAATTTTGCAATGGTCCGAGCTATTTGGACCCCTTCGAGCCCAACTCTAGAGAAAATGAACGACGAAGTTTCACTTCTGACTAATTTCTAAGAATTGAAATTTGATCATAGATTTGGATGCCCGTTTGATAGGTAACTGTGCACTCCAACTTTCACAACATTTTGAGCTATTTTCACCCCTTGTAACCCCAACCTTAGTGAAACTGCATGACGGAGATTCACTCTTGACAAATTTCTTGATATTAAAATTTGATTATAGAGTTTAGATGTGCATTTGGAAGATAAGAGTGTGCGCCAACTTTCATGATGTTCAGAGTTATTTTCATCTCCTTTAAGCCAAACCCTAACAAAACCGCACGATGGAGTTTTGCTTTTGAACAACTTCTAAGAATTGAAACTTGATCATAGATTTGGATGTCCATTAGATAAACAAGCATGCACGGCAACTTTCACAATGTTCCAATCTATTTTGACCACCTTTAAGCCCAAACCTAGCTAAAAGGCATGACGAAGTTTCACTTTTGAGCAGTTTCTTATAGTTGAAATTTGATCATATATTTGAATGCCCATTTGATAGACAAGCGTGCACACGAAATTTTGAGACGTTCCAAAATATTTCACCCCCCTTAATCCCAACCTCAGCAAAACCATACAACAGAGTTTCACTTTTGACTAACTTCTTAGAATTAAAATTTGATCATAGATTTATCTTAGAATTTGGTAGATAACAGTTCACACCAACTTTCACAATGTTCGCAGTTATTTTGGTCATTATATTCAAGGTTGGTCAAGCAAAGGTCTAAGAGATGCTACTTTTTCGACTTTCTTGTAAGTGAAATTTGAAAGAGAATTTGGGTGCCCATTTGAAAGATAACCATGCATACACACTTTCAAGGGATTTTGAGCTATTTTGGACCTTGGTCAAACCAACGCCTAAAATGTTGAACTTTTTTCAATTTCTTAGAAATAAAATTTAAAAGTAGATTTAGATACCCATTTAAGACGCACACATAAAAACGTGAACAACGGAGTTTCACTTTTAACCAATTTATTGGAATTAAAATTTAATCATTGATTGAAGTCCGCATTTGGAAGATAAGAGTGCATGCCAACTTTCACGATGTTGAGAGCTATTTTCGGCATCTTTAAGCAAAATCCTAACAAAACTGCAAGATGCAGTCTCTGCTTTGACCAAATTCTCAAGCATGCACGCCAAATTTTGTGACGTGTCGAGCTATTTTGACCCCCTTTAAGCCCAACCCTTTCGAAACCGCACGAAGGAGTTTCACTTTCGAGCAGTTTCTTAGAATTTAATTTTGATCATAAATTTGGATGATCATTTGATGAACAAGTGTGCAAGCAAAATTTTGAGACATTCCAAAATATTTTCACCCCCTTTAAGCACAACCTTAGAAAAACTGCACAACGAAGTTTCACGTTTGACTAATTTCTCAAAATTAAAATTTAATCCTAGATTTATCGGCGCATTTCGTAGAAAAACCATACAACAGAGTTTCGGTTTTGACTAATTTCTTAGAATTAAAATTTGATCATAGATCTATCTTAGCATTGGGTAGATAACAATGCACACCAACTTTCACGATGTTTGAAGTTATTTTGGTCATTATTCAAGGTTGGTCAAGCAAAGGTCTAAGAGATGCTATTTTTTTTACATTCTTGTAAGTGAAATTTGAAAGAGAATTTAGGTACCCATTTGAGAGATAACCATGCATACACACTTTTAGGGGATTTCGAGCTATTTTGGACCTTGATCAAACCAAGGCCTAAAAGGTCACACTTTTTTCCAATTTCTTAGATATCAAATTTAAAAGTAGATTTAGATACCCATTTAAGAGGCACACATAAAAACGTGCAAGACAAAGTTTCACTTTGAACCAATTTCTTGGAATTAAAATTTAATCATAGATTTAAAAGCGCATTTGGAAAATAAGAGTGCATGCCAACTTTCACGATGTTGAGAGCTATTTTAGGCATCTTTAAGCCAAACCCTAACAAAACTGCACGATGCAGCCTCAGCTTTGACCAAATTCTCAGAATTGAAACCTGATCATATGTTTGGATGCATATTGGATAGACAAGCATGCATGCCAACTTTCACGACGTTTCGAGCTATTTTGGCCCCCTTTAAGCCCAACCCTATCGAAACTACACGACGAAGTTTCCTTTTTGAACAGTTTCTTAGAATTTAAATTTGATCATAAATTTGGATGCCCATTTGATGAACAAGCATGCATGCAAACTTTTGAGACATTCCAAAATATTTTCACCCCCTTTAAGCCAAACCTTATCAAAACCGCACAATGGAGTTTCACGTTTAAGTAATTTCTCAAAGCTAAAATTTAATCATAGATTTATTGGTGCATTTGGTAGATAAGAGTGCATGCTAACTTTCCTGGTGTTCGGAGCTATTTTGGTCATTATTAAGGGTTTGTCAAGTAAAAGACTAAGAGATGTTATTTTTTTACCTTTCTTGTAAGTGAAATTTGAAATAGAATTGAGGTACCCATTTTAGAGATATCCATACATACAAACTTTCAAGGGATTTCAAGCTATTTTGGACCTTAAGCAAACTTGGTGAAAGCAAGCCCCAAAAGGTTGCATTTGTTTCCAATTTCTCAAAGCCATTTTCCCCTCCTTTAAGCCAAACCTTAGTGAAATCAAACGACGAAGTTTCACTTTTGACCAAACTCTCGGAGTTGAAATTTGATCATAGATTTGGATGACCGTTTGATATAAAAACGTGCACGCCAACTTTTGCAATGGTCCGAGCTATTTGGACCCCTTCGAGCCCAACTCTAGCGAAAATGAACGACGAAGTTTCACTTCTGACTAATTTCTCAGAATTGAAATTTGATCATAGATTCGGATGCCCGTTTGATAGGTAACTGTGCAATCCAACTTTCACAATGTTTTGAGCTATTTTCACCCCTTGTAACACCAACCTTAGCGAAACCGCATGACGGAGTTTCACTCTTGACAAATTTCTTGATATTAAAATTTGATTATAGATTTAGATGTGCATTTGGAAGATAAGAGTGCACGCCAACTTTCATGATGTTCAGAGTTATTTTCGTCTCCTTTAAGCCAAACCCTAACAAAACCGCACGATGGAGTTTTGCTTTTGACAAACATCTAAGAATTGAAACTTGATCATAGATTTGAATGTCCATTAGATAAACAAGCATGCACGTCAACTTTCACAATGTTCAAATCTATTTTGACCACCTTTAAGCCCAACCCTAGCTAAAAGGCATGACAAAGTTTCACTTTTGAGCAGTTTCATATAGTTGAAATTTGATCATAGATGTGAATGCCCATTTGATAGACAAGCGTGCACACGAAATTTTGAGACGTTCCAAAATATTTCACCCCCCTTAATCCCAACCTCAGCAAAACCATACAACAGAGTTTCACTTATGACTAACTTCTTAGAATTAACATTTGATCATAGATTTATCTTATAATTTGGTAGATAACAGTTCACACCAACTTTCACAATGTTCGTTGTTATTTCGGTCATTATATTCAAGGTTGGTCAAGCAAAGGTCTAAGAGATGCTACTTTTTCGACTTTCTTGTAAGTGAAATTTGAAAGAGAATTTGGGTGCCCATTTGAGAGATAACCATGCATACACACTTTCAAGGGATTTCGAGCTATTTTGCACCTTGGTCAAACTTGGTCAAACCAAGGCCTAAAATGTTGAACTTTTTTTCAATTTCTTAGAAATCAAATTTGAAAGTAGATTTAGATACCAATTTAAGAGGCACACATAAAAACGTGAACAACGGAGTTTCACGTTTAACCAATTTATTGGAATTAAAATTTAATCATTGATTTAAATGCGCATTTGGAAGATAAGAGTGCATGCCAACTTTCACGATGTTGAGAGCTATTTTTGGCATCTTTAAGCAAAACCCTAACAAAACTGCAAGATGTAGTCTCAGCTTTGACCAAATTCTCAAAATTGAAACCTGATCATAGGTTTGGATGCATATTGGATAGACAAGCATGCACGCCAACTTTTGCGACATTTCGAGCTATTTTGACCCCCTTTAAGCCCAATCCTGTCGAAACCGCACGAAGGAGTTTCACTTTCGAGCAGTTTCTTAGAATTTAATTTTGATCATAAATTTGGATGCTTATTTGATGAACAAGTGTGCAAGCAAACTTTTGATGTTGATGAACAAGTGGTCAAGTAAAAGACTAAGAGATGTTATTTTTTCAGCTTTCTTGTAAGTGAAATTTGAAAGAGAATTGAGGTACCCATTTGAGAGATAACCATGCATTCAAACTTTCAAGGGATTTCAAGCTATTTTGGAACTTAAGAAAACTTGGTGAAACCAAGCCCTAAAAGGTTGCATTTGTTTCCAATTTCTCAAAGCCATTTCCCCCTCCTTTAATCCAAACCTTAGCGAAATCGAACGACGAAGTTTCACTTTTGACCAAACTCTCGGAGTTGAAATTTGATCAGAGATTTGGATGACCGTTTGATATAAAAACGTGCACGCCAACTTTTGCAATGGTCCGAGCTATTTGGACCCCTTCGAGCCCAACTCTAGCGAAAATTAACAACGAAGTTTCAATTCTGACTAATTTCTCAGAATTGAAATTTGATCATAGATTTGGATGCCCATTTGATAGGTAGCTGTGCACTCCAACTTTCACAATGTTTTGAGCTATTTTCACCCCTTGTAACCCCAACCTTAGCAAAACCGCATGACGGAGTTTCACTCTTGACAAATTTCTTGATATTAAAATTTGATTATAGATTTAGATGTTCATTTGGAAGATAAGAGTGCACACCAACTCTCATGATGTTCAGAATTATTTCCGTCTCCTTTAAGCCAAACCCGCACGATGGAGTTTTGCTTTTGAAGAACTTCTAAGAATTGAAACTTGATCGTAGATTTGGATGTCCATTGGATAAACAAGCATCCACGCCAACTTTCACAATGTTCCAATCTAGTTTGACCACCTTTAAGTCCAACCCTAGCTAAAAGGCATGACGAAGTTTCACTTTTGAGCAATTTCGTATAGTTGAAATTTGATCATAGATTTAAATGCCCATTTGATACACAAGCATGCACACAAAATTTTGAGACGTTCCAAAATATTTCACCCCCCTTAATCCCAACGTCAGCAAAACCATACAACAGAGTTTCACTTTTGACTAACTTCTTAGAATTAACATTTGATCATAGATTTATCTTAGAATTTGGTAGATAACAGTTCACACCAACTTTCACAATGTTCATAGTTATTTTGGTCATTATATTCAAGGTTGGTCAAGCAAAGGTCTAAGAAATGCTACTTTTTCGACTTTCTTGTAGGTGAAATTTGAAAGAGAATTTGGGTGTCCATTTGAGAGATAACCATGCATACACACTTTCAAGGGATTTCGAGCTATTTTGGACCTTGGTCAAACTTGGTCAAACCAAGGCCTAAAATGTTGAACTTTTTTTCAATTTCTTAGAAATCAAATTTAAAAGTAGATTTAGATACCCATTTAAGAGGCACACATAAAAACGTGAACAACGGAGTTTCACTTTTAACCAATTTATTGGAATTAATATTTAATCATTGATTTAAATGCGCATTTGGAAGATAAGAGTGCATGCCAACTTTCATGATGTTGAGAGCTATTTTCGGCATCTTTAAGCAAAACCCTAACAAAACTGCAAGATGCAGTCTCAGCTTTGACCAAATTCTCAGAATTGAAACCTGATGATAGGTTTGGATGCACATTGGATAGACAAGGATGCACGCCAACTTTTGCAACGTTTCGATCTATTTTGACCCCCTTTAAGCCCAACCCTGTTGAACTCGCACGAAGGAGTTTCACTTTCGAGCAGTTTCTTAGAATTTACTTTTGATCATAAATTTGGATGCTCATTTGATGAACAAGTGTGCAAGCAAACTTTTGAGACATTCAAAAATATTTTCACCCCCTTTAAGCAGAACCTTAGAAAAACTGCCCTTACAAGTTTCACGTTTGACAAATTTCTCAAAATTAAAATTTAATCCTAGATTTATCGGCGCATTTCATAGAAAAACCATACAAAAGAGTTTCGGTTTTGACTAATTTCTCAGAATTAAAATTTGGTCGTAGATTTATCTTAGCATTGGGTAGATAACAGTGGACACCAATTTGCACGATGTTCGAAGTTATTTTGGTCATTATTCAAGGTTGGTCAAGCAAAGATCTAAGAGATGCTATTTTTCTGAATTTCTTGTAAGTGAAATTTGAAAGAGAATTTAGGTACCCATTTGAGAGATAACCATGCATACACACTTTTAGGGGATTTCGAGCTATTTTGGACCTTGGTCAAACCAAGGCCTAAAAGGTCACACTTTTTTCCAATTTCTTAGAAATCAAATTTAAAAGTAGATATAGATACCCATTTAAGAGGCACAAATAAAAATGTGCAAGACGGAGTTTCACTTTGAACCAATTTCTTGTAATTAAAATTTAATCATATATTTAAAAGCACATTTGGAAAATAAGAGTGCATGCCAACTTTCACGATGTTGAGAGCTATTTTAGGCATCCTTAAGCCAAACCCTAACAAAACTGCACGATGCAGTCTCAGCTTTGACCAAATTCTCAGAATTGAAACCTGATCCTATGTTTGGATGCATATTGAATAGACAAGCATGGACGCCAACTTTCACAACGTTTCGAGTTATTTTGATTTTTTTTAAGCCCAACCCTGTCGAAACCGCACGACGGAGTTTCCTTTTCGAACAGTTTCTTAGAATTTAAATTTGATCATAAATTTGGATGCCCATTTGATGAACAAGCATGCATGCAAACTTTTGAGACATTCCAAAATATTTTCACCCCCTTTAAGCCAAACCTTAGCAAAACCGCGCAACGGAGTTTCACATTTAAGTAATTTCTCAAAGCTAAAATTTAATCGTAGATTTATTGGCGCATTTGGTAGATAAGAGTGCATGCCAACTTTCATGGTGTTCGGAGCTATTTTGGTCTTTATTCAAGGTTGGTCAAGTAAAAGACTAAGAGATGTTATTTTTTCAGCTTTCTTGTAAGTGAAATTTGAAAGAGAATTGAGGTACCCATTTGAGAGATAACCATGCATACAAACTTTCAAGGGATTTCGAGCTATTTTGGACCTTAAGCAGACTTGGTGAAACCAAGCCCTAAAAGGTTGCATTTGTTTCCAATTTCTCAAAGCCATTTTCCCCTCCTTTAAGCCAAACCTTAGCGAAATCGAACGACGAAGTTTCACTTTTGACCAAACTCTCGGAGTTGAAATTTGATCATAGATTTGGATGACCGTTTGATATAAAAATGTTTACACCAACTTTTGCAATGGTCCGAGCTATTTGGACCCCTTCGAGCCCAACTCTAGCGAAAATGAACGACGAAGTTTCACTTCTGACTAATTTATCAGCATTGAAATTTGATCATAGATTTGGATGCCCGTTTGATAGGTAACTGTGCACTCCAACTTTCACAACGTTTTGAGCTATTTTCACCCCTTGTAAACCCAACCTTAGCGAAATCGCATGACGGAGTTTCACTCTTGACAAATTTCTTGATATTAAAATTTGATTATACATTTAGATGTGCATTTGGAATATAAGAGTGCACGCCATCTTTCATGATGTTCAGAGTTATTTTCGTCTCCTTTAAGCCAAACCCTAGCAAAACCGCACGATGGAGTTTTGCTTTTGACCAACTTCTAAGACTTGAAACTTGATCATACATTTGGATGTCCATTAGATAAACAAGCATGCACGCCAACTTTCACAATGTTCCAATCTATTTTGACCACCTTTAAGCCCAACCCTAGCTAAAAGGCATGACGAAGTTTCACTTTTGATCAGTTTCGTATAGTTGAAATTTTAATCATAGATTTGAATTCCCATTTGATAGACAAGCATGCACACGAAATTTTGAGATGTTCCAAAATATTTCACCCCCCTTAATCCCAACCTCAGCAAAACCATACAACAGAGTTTCACTTTTTACTAACTTCTTAGAATTAAAATTTGATCATAGATTTATCTTAGAATTTGGTAGATAACAGTTCACACCAACTTTCACAATGTTCGCAGTTATTTCGGTCATTATTCAAGGTTGGTCAAGCAAAGGTCTAAGAGATGCTACTTTTTCGACTTTCTTGTAAGTGAAATTTGAAAGAGAATTTGGGTGCCCATTTGAGAGATAACCATGCATACACACTTTCAAGGGATTTCGAGCTATTTTGGACCTTGGTCAAACTTGGTCAAACCAAGGCCTGAAATGTTGAACTTTTTTTCAATTTCTTAGAAATCAAATTTAAAAGTAGATTTAGATACCCATTTAAGAGGCACACATAAAAACGTGAACAACGGAGTTTCACTTTTAACCAATTTATTGGAATTAAAATTTAATCATTGATTTCAATGTGCATTTGGAAGATAAGAGTGCATGCCAACTTTCATGATGTTGAGAGCTATTTTCAGCATCTTTAAGCAAAACCCTAACAAAATTGGAAGATGCAGTCTCAGCTTTGACGAAATTCTCAGAATTGAAACCTGATCATATGTTTGGATGCATATTGAATAGGCAAGCATGCACGCCAACTTTCATGACGTTTCGAGCTATTTTGACCCCCTTTAAGCCCAACCCTGTTGAAACCGCACGACAGAGTTTCCTTTTCGAACAGTTTCTTAGAATTTAAATTTGATCATAAATTTGGATGCACATTTGATGAACAAGCATACATGCAAACTTTTGAGACATTCCAAAATATTTTCACCCCCTTCAAGCCAAACCTTAGCAAAACCGCGCAACGCAGTTTCACATTTAAGTAATTTCTCAAAACTAAAATTTAATCGTAGATTTATTGGCGCATTTGATAGATAAGAGGGCATGCTAACTTTCATGGTGTTCAGAGCTATTTTGGTCATTATTCAAGGTTGGTCAAGTAAAATACTAAGAGATGTTATTTTTTCAGCTTTCTTGTAAGTGAAATTTGAAAGAGAATTGAGGTACCCATTTGAGAGATAACCATGCATACAAACTTTCAAGGGATTTCAAGCTATTTTGGACCTTAAGCAAACTTGGTGAAACCAAGCCCTAAAAGGTTGCATTTGTTTCCAATTTCTCAAAGCCATTTTCCCTTCCTTTAAGCCAAACCTTAGCGAAATCGAACGACGAAGTTTCACTTTTGACCAAACTCTCGGAGTTGAAATTTGATCATAGATTTGGATGACCGTTTGGTATAAAAATGTGCATGCCAACTTTTGCAATGGTCCGAGCTATTTGGACCCCTTCGAGCCCAACTCTAGCGAAAATGAACGACGAAATTTCACTTCTGACTAATTTCTCAGAATTGAAATTTGATCATAGATTTGGATGCCTGTTTGATAAGTAACTGTGCACTCCAACTTTCATAACGTTTCGAGCTATTTTCACCCCTTGTAACCCCAACCTCAGAGAAACCGCATGACGAAGTTTCACTACTGACAAATTTCTTGATATTAAAATTTGATTATAGATTTAGATGTGCATTCGGAAGATAAGAGTGCACGACAACTTTCATGATGTTCAGATTTATTTTCATCTCCTTTGAGGCAAACCCTAACAAAACCGCACGATGGAGTTTTGCTTTTGACCAACTTCTAAGAATTGAAACTTGATCATAGATTTGGATGTCCATTAGATAAACAAGCATGCACGCCAACTTTCACAATGTTCCAATCTATTTTGACCACCTTTAAGCCCAACCCTAGCTAAAAGGCATGACGAAGTTTCACTTTTGAGCAATTTCGTATAGTTGAAATTTCATCATAGATTTGAATGCCCATTTGATAAACAAGCATGCACACGAAATTTTGAGACATTCCAAAATATTTCACCCCCCTTAATCCCAACCTCAACAAAACCATACAACAGAGTTTCACTTTTGAATAACTTCTTAGAATTAAAATTTGATCATAGATTTATCTTAGAATTTCGTAGACAACAGTTCACACCAACTTTCACAATGTTCGCAGTTATTTTGGTCATTATTCAAGGTTGGTCAAGCAAAGGTCTAAGAGATGCTACGTTTTCGACTTTCTTGTAAGTGAAATTTGAAAGAGAATTTGGGTGCCCATTTGAGAGATAACCATGCATACACACTTTCAAGGGATTTTGAGCTATTTTTTACCTTGGTCAAACGTGGTCAAACCAAGGCCTAAAATGTAGAACTTTTTTTCAATTTCTTAGAAATGAAATTTAAAAGTAGGTTTAGATACCCATTTAAGAGGCACACATAAAAACGTGAACAACGGAGTTTCACTTTTAACCAATTTATTGGAATTAAAATTTAATCATTGATTTAAATGTGCATTTGGAAGATAAGAGTGCATGCCAACTTTCACGATGTTGAGAGCTATTTTCGGCATTTTTAAGCAAAACCCTAACAAAACTGCAAGATGCAGTCTCAGCTTTGACCAAATTCTCAGAATTGAAACCTGATCATAGGTTTGGATGCATATTGGATAGACAAGCATGCACGCCAACTTTTGCGACGTTTCGAGCTATTTTGACCCCCTTTAAGCCCAACCCTGTCGAAACCGCACGAAGGAGTTTCACTTTCGAGCAGTTTCTTAGAATTTAATTTTGATCATAAATTTGGATGCTCATTTGATGAACAAGTGTGCAAGCAAAGTTTTCAGACATTCCAAAATATTTTCACCCCTTTAAGCACAACCTTAGAAAAACTGCACAACGAAGTTTCACATTTGACTAATTTCTCAAAATTAAAATTTAATCCTAGATTTATCGGCGCATTTCGTAACAAAACCATACAACAGAGTTTCGGTTTTGACTAATTTCTCAGAATTAAAATTTGATCGTAGATTTATCTTAGCATTGGGTAGATAACAATTAACACCAACTTTCACAATGTTCAAAGTTATTTTGGTCATTATTCAAGGTTGGTCAAGCAAAGGTCTAAGAGATGCTATTTTTTTTACTTTCTTGTAAGTGAAATTTGAAAGAGAATTTAGGTACCCATTTGAGAGATAACCATGCATCCACACTTTTAGGGGATTTCGAGCTATTTTGGACCTTGGTCAAACTAAGGCCTAAAAGGTCACACTTTTTTCCAATTTCTTAGAAATAAAATTTAAAAGTAGATTTAGATACCCATTTAAGAGGCACACATAAAAACGTGCAAGACGGAGTTTCACTTTGAACCAATTTCTTGGAATTAAAATTTAATCATAGATTTAAAAGCGTATTTGGAAAAAAAGAATGCATGCCAACTTTCACGATGTTGATAGCTATTTTAGGCATCTTTAAGCCAAACCCTAACAAAACTGCACAATGCAGTCTCAGCTTTGACCAAATTCTCAGAATTGAAACCTGATCATATGTTTGGATGCATATTGGATAGAAAAGCATGCACGCCAACTTTCACGACGTTTCGAGCTATTTTGACCCCCTTTAAGCCCAACCCTGTCGAAACCGCACGACGGAGTTTCCTTTGGTGAAGAAGCATGCATGCAAACTTTTGAGACATTCCAAAATATTTTCACCCCCTTTAAGCAGAACCTTAGCAAAACCACGCAACGGAGTTTCACGTTTAAGTAATTTCTCAAAACGAAAATTTAATCTTAGATTTATTGGCACATTTGGTAGATAAGAGTGGATGCTAACTTTCATGGTGTTCAGAGCTATTTTGTTCATTATTCAAGGTTGGTCAAGTAAAAGACTAAGAGATGTTATTTTTTCAGCTTTCTTCTATGTGAAATTGTTAGAGAATTTAGGTACCCATTTGAGAGATAACCATGCATACAAACTTTCAAGGGATTTTGAGCTATTTTGGACCTTAAGCAAACTTGGTGAAACCAAGCCCTAAAAGGTTGCATTTGTTTCCAATATCCCAAAGCCATTTTCCCCTCCTTTAAGCCAAACCTTAGCGAAATCGAACGACGGAGTTTCACTCTTGACAAATTTCTTGATATTAAAATTTGATTATATATTTAGATGTGCATTTTGAATATAAGAGGGCACGCCAACTTTCATGATGTTCAGAGTTATTTTCGTCTCCTTTGAGCCAAACCCTAACAAAACCGCACGATGGAGTTTTACTTGTGACCAAATTCTAAGAATTGAAACTTGATCATAGATTTGGATGTCCATTAGATAAACAAGCATGCAAGCCAACTTTCACAATGTTCCAATCTATTTGGACCACCTTTAAGCCCAAATCTAGCTAAAAGGCATGACGAAGTTTCACTTTTGAGCACTTTCAAATAGTTGAAATTTGATCATAGATTTGAATGCCCATTTGATAGACAAGCGTGCACACGAAATTTTGAGACGTTCGAAAATATTTCACCCCCCTTAATCCCAACCTCAGCAAAACCATACAACAGAGTTTCACTTTTGACTAACTTCTTAGAATTAAAATTTGATCATAGATTTATCTTAGAATTTGGTAGATAATAGTTCACACCAACTTTCACAATGTTTGCAGTTATTTTGGTCATTATTCAAGGTTGGTCAAGCAAAGGTCTAAGAGATGCTACTTTTTCGACTTTCTTGTAAGTGAAATTTGAAAAAGAATTTGGGTGCCCATTTGAGAGATAACCATGCATACACACTTTCAAGGGATTTCGAGCTATTTTGGACCTTGGTCAAACTTGGTCAAACCATGGCCTAAAATGTTGAACTTTTTTCCAATTTCTTAGAAATGAAATTTAAAAGTAGATCTAGATACCCATTTAAGAGGCACACATAAAAACGTGAACAATGGAGTTTCACTTTTAACCAATTTATTGGAATAAAAATTTAATCATTGATTTAAATGCGCATTTGGAAGATAAGAGTGCATGCCAACTTTCACGATGTTGAAAGCTATTTTCAGCATCTTTAAGCAAAACCCTAACAAAACTGCAAGATGCAGTCTCAGCTTTGATCAAATTCTCAGAATTGAAACATGATCATAGGTTTGGATGCATATTGGATAGACAAGCATGCACGCCAACTTTTGCGACGTTTCGAGCTATTTGGACCCCCTTTAAGCCCAACCCTGTCGAAACCGCACGAAGGAGTTTCACATTCGAGCAGTTTCTTAGAATTTAATTTTGATCATAAATTTGGATGCTCATTTGATGAACAAGTGTGAAAGAAAACTTTTGAGACATTCCAAAATATTTTCACCCCCTTTAAGCACAACCTTAGAAAAACTGCACAACGAAGTTTCACGTTTTACTAATTTCTCAAAATTAAAATTTAATCCTAGATTTATCAGTGCATTTCGTAGCAAAACCATACAACAGAGTTTCAGTTTTGACTAATTTCTCAGAATTAAAATTTGATCGTAGATTTATCTCAGCATTGGGTAGATAACAATGCACACCAACTTTCACGATGTTTGAAGTTATTTTGGTCATTATTCAAGGTTGGTCAAGCAAAGGTCTAAGAGATGCTATTTTTTTTACTTTCTTGTAAGTGAAATTTGAAAGAGAATTTAGGTACCCATTTGAGAGATAACCATGCAAACACACTTTTAGGGGATTTCGAGCTATTTCGGACCTTGGTCAAACAAAGGCCTAAAAGGTCACACTTTTTTCCAATTTCTTACAAATCAAATTTAAAAGTAGATTTAGATACCCATTTAAGAGGCACACATAAAAACGTGCAACACGGAGTTTCACTTTGAACCAATTTCTTGTAATTAAAATTTAATCATAGATTTAAAAGCGCATTTGGAAAATAAGAGTGCATTCCAACTTTCATGATGTTGAGAGCTATTTTTGGCATATTTAAGCCAAACCCTAACAAAACTGCACGATGCAGTCTCAGCTTTGACCAAATTTTCAGAATTGAAACCTGATCATATGTTTGGATGCATATTGGATAGACAAGCATGCACGCCAACTTTCACGACGTTTCGAGCTATTTTGACCTTGTTTAAGCCCAACCCTGTCGAAACCGCACGACGGAGTTTCCTTTTCGAACAGTTTCTTAGAATTTAAATTTGATCATAAATTTGGATGCCCATTTGATGAACAAGCATGCATGCAAACTTTTGAGACATTCCAAAATATTTTCACCCCCTTTAAGCCAAACCTTAGCAAAACCGCGAAACGGAGTTTCACGTTTCAGTAATTTCTAAAAACTAAAATTTAATCGTAGATTTATTGGTGCATTTGGTAGATAAGAGTGCATGGTAACTTTCATTCTGTTCGGCGCTATTTTTGTCATGATTCAAGGTTGGTCAAGTAAAAGACTAAGAGATGTTATTTTTTCAGCTTTCTTGTAAGTGAAATTTAAAAGAGAATTTAGGTACCCATTTGAGAGATAACCATGCATACAAACTTTCAAGGGATTTCAAGCTATTTTGGACCTTAAGAAAACCTGGTGAAACCAAGCCCTAAAAGGTTGCATTTGTTTCCAATTTCTCAAAGCCATTTTCCCCTCCTTTAAGCCAAACCTTAGTGAAATCGAACGACGAAGTTTCACTTTTGACGAAACTCTCGGAGTTGAAATTTGATCATAGATTTGGATGACCGTTTGATATAAAAACGTGCACGCCAACATTTGCAATGGTCCGAGCTATTTGGACCACTTCGAGCCCAACTCTAGCGAAAATGAACGACTAATTTCTCAGCATTGAAATTTGATCATAGATTTGGATTCCCGTTTGATAGGTAACTGTGCACTCCAACTTTCACAACGTTTTGAGCTATTTTCACCCCTTGTAAACCCAACCTTAGCGAAACCGCATGACAGAGTTTCACTCTTGACAAATTTCTTGATATTAAAATTTGATTATAGATTTATATTTGCATTTGGAATATAAGAGTGGATGCCAACTTTCATGATGTTCAAAGTTATTTTCGTCTCCTTTAAGCCAAACCCTAATAAAACTGCACGATGGAGTTTTGCTTTTGACCAACTTCTGAGAATTGAAACTTGATCATAGATTTGGATGTGCATTAGATAAACAAGCATGCACGCCAACTTTCACAATGTTCTAATCTATTTTGACCACCTTTAAGCCCAACCCTAGCTAAAAGGCATGACGAAGTTTCACTTTTGAGCAGTTTCGTATAGTTGAAATTTTAATCATAGATTTTCATTCCCATTTAATGGACAAGCGTGCACACGAAATATTTCACCCCCCTTAATCCCAACCTCAGCAAAACCATACAACAGAGTTTCACTTTTGACTAACTTCTTAGAATTAAAATTTGATCATAGATTTATCTTAGAATTTGGTAGATAATAGTTCACACCAACTTTCACAATGTTCCCAGTTATTTCGGTAATTATTCAAGGTTGGTCAAGCAAAGGTCTAAGAGATGCTACTTTTTCGACTTTCTTGTAAGTGAAATTTGAAAGAGAATTTGGGTGCCCATTTGAGAGATAACCATGCATACACACTTTCAAGGTATTTCGAGCTATTTTGCACCTTGGTCAAACTTGGTCAAACCAAGGCCTAAAATGTAGAACTTTTTTTCAATTTCTTAGAAATGAAATTTAAAATTAGATTTAGATACCCATTTAAGAGGCACACATAAAAACGTCAACAACGGAGTTTCACTTTTAACCAATTTATTGGAATTAAAATTTAATCATTGATTTAAATGCGCATTTGGAAGATAAGAGTGCATGCCAACTTTCACGATGTTGAGAGCTATTTTCAGCATCTCTAAGCAAAACCCTAACAAAACTGCAAGATGCAGTCTCAGCTTTGACCAAATTCTTAGAATTGAAACCTGATCATAGGTTTGGATGCATATTGGATAGACAAGCATGCACGCCAACTTTTGCGATGTTTCGAGTTATTTTGACCCCCTTTAAGCCCAACCCTGTCGAAACCGCACGAAGGAGTTTCACTTTCGAGCAGTTTCTTAGAATTTAATTTTGATGATAAATTTGGATGCTCATCTGATGAACAAGTGTGCAAGAAAACTTTTGAGACATTCCAAAATATTTTCTCCCCCTTTAAGCACAACGAAGTTTCACCTTTGACCAATTTCTCAAAATTAAAATTTAATCCTAGATTTATCGACGCATTTCGTAGCAAAACCATACAACAAAGTTTCGGTTTTGACTAATTTCTCAGAATTAAAATTTGATCGTAGATTTATCTTAGCATTGGGTAGATAACAATAAACACCAACTTTCACGATGTTCGAAGTTATTTTGGTCATTAAACAAGGTTGGTCAAGCAAAGGTCTAAGAGATGCTTTTTTTTTACTTTCTTGTAAGTGAAATTTGAAAGAGAATTTAGGTACCCATTTGAGAGATAACCATGCATACACACTTTTAGGGGATTTTGAGCTATTTTGGACCTTGGTCAAACCAAGGCCTAAAAGGTCACACTTTTTTGCAATTTCTTAGAAATCAAATTTAAAATTAAATTTAGATACCCATTTAAGAGGCACACATAAAAACGTGCAAGACAGAGTTTCACTTTGAACCAACTTCTTGGAAAATAAGAGTGCATGCCAACTTTCACGATGTTGAGAGCTATTTTAGGCATATTTAAGCAAAACCCTAACAAAACTGCACGATGCAGTCTCAGCTTTGACCAAATTCTCAGAATTGAAACCTGATCATATGTTTGGATGCATATTGGATAGACAAGCATGCACGCCAAATTTCACGACGTTTCGAGCTATTTTTACCCCCTTTAAGCCCAACCCTGTCGAAACCACACGATGGAGTTTCCTTTTCGAACATTTTCCTAGAATTTAAATTCGATCACAAATTTGGATACCCATTTAATGAAGAATAATGCATGCAAACTTTTGAGACATTCCAAAATATTTTCACCCCCTTTAAGCAGAACCTTAGCAAAACCACGCAACGGAGTTTCACGTTTAGGTAATTTCTCAAAACTAAAATTTAATCGTAGATTTATTGGCGCATTTGGTAGATAAGAGTGCATGCTAACTTTCATGGTGTTCGGAGCTATTTTGGTCATTATTCAAGCTTGGTCAAGTAAAAAACTAAGAGATGTTTTTTTTTCGGCTTTCTTGTAAGTGAAATTTGAATGAGAATTGAGGTACCCATTTGAGATATAAGCATGGATACAAACTTTCAAGGGATTTTGAGCTATTTTGGACCTTAAGCAAACTTGGTGAAACCAAGCCCTAAAAGGTTGCATTTGTTTCCAATTTCTCAAAGCCATTTTCCCCTCCTTTAAGCCAGACCTTAGCAAAATCGAACGACGGAGTTTCACTCTTGACAAATTTCTTGATATTAAAATTTGATGATAGATTTAGATGTGCATTTGGAAGATAAGAGTGCACGCCAACTTTCATGATGTTCAGAGTTATTTTCATCTGCTTTGAGCCAAACCCTAACAAAACCGCGCGATGTAGTTTTGCTTTTGACCAACTTCTAAGAATTGAAACTTGATCATAGATTTGGATGTCCATTAGATAAACAAGCATGCACGCCAACTTTCACAATGTTCCAATCTATTTTGACCACCTTTAAGCCCAACCCTAGCTAAAAGGCATGACGAAGTTTCACTTTTGAGCAGTTTCGTATAGTTAAAATTTGATCATAGATTTGAATGCCCATTTGATAGACAAGCATGCACACGAAATTTTGAGACATTCCAAAATATTTCACCCCCCTTAATCCCAACCTCAGCAAAACCATACAGAAGAGTTTCATTTTTGACTAACTTCTTAGAATTAAAATTTGATCATAGATTTATCTTAGAATTTTGGTAGATAACAGTCCACACCAACTTTAACAATGTTCGTAGTTATTTTGGTCATTATTCAAGGTTGGTCAAGCAAAGGTCTAAGATATGCTACTTTTTCGACTTTCTTGTAAGTGAAATTTGAAAGAGAATTTGGGTGCCCATTTGAGAGATAACCATGCATACACACTTTCAAGGGATTTCGAGCTATTTTGGACCTTGGTCAAACTTGGTCAAACCAAGGCCTAAAATGTTGAACTTTTTTTCAATTTCTTAGAAATGAAATTTAAAAGTAGATTTAGATACCCATTTAAGAGGCACACATAAAAACGTGAACAACGGAGTTTCACTTTTAACCAATTTATTGGAATTAAAATTTAATCATTGATTTAAATGCGCATTTGGAAGGTAAGAGTGCATGCCAACTTTCACGATGTTGAGAGCTATTTTCGGCATCTTTAAGCAGAACCCTAAAAAAACTGCAAGATGCAGTCTCAGCTTTGACCAAATTCTCAGAATTGAAACTTGATCATAGGTTTGGATGCATATTGGATAGACAAGAATGCACGCCAACTTTTGCGACGTTTCGAGCTATTTTGACCCCCTTTAAGCCCAACCCTATCAAAACCGCACGAAGGAGTTTCACTTTCAAGCAGCTTCTTAGAATTTAATTTTAATCATAAATTTGGATGCTCATTTCATGAACAAGTGTGCAATCAAACTTTTGAGACATTCCAAAATATTTTCACCCCCTTTAACCACAACCTTAGAAAAACTGCACAACGAAGTTTCATGTTTGACTAATTTCTCAAAATTAAAATTTAATCCTAGATTTATCGGCGCATTTCGTAGCAAAACCATACAACAGAGTTTCGGTTTTGACTAATTTCTCAGAATTAAAATTTGATCATAGATTTATCTTAGCATTCGTTAGATAATAATGCACACCAAGTTTCACGATGTTTGAAGTTATTTTGGTCATTATTCAAGGCTGGTCAAGCAAAGGTCTAAGAGATGCTATTTTTTTTACTTTCTTGTAAGTTAAATTTGAAAGAGAATTTAGGTACCCATTTGAGAGATAACCATGCATACACACTTTTAGGGGATTTCGAGCTATTTTGGACCTTAAAAAAACTTGGTGAAACCAAGCCCTAAAAGGTTGCATTTGTTTCCAATTTCTCAAAGCCATTTTCCCCTCCTTTAAGCCAAACCTTAGCGAAATCGAACGACGAAGTTTCACTTTTGACCAAACTCTCGGAGTTGAAATTTGATCATAGATTTGGATGACCGTTTGATATAAAAACGTGCACGCCAACTTTTGCAATGGTCCGAGCTATTTGGACCCCTTTGAGCCCAACTCTACCGAAAATGAACAACGAAGTTTCACTTCTGACTAATTTCTCAGAATTGAAATTTGATCATAGATTTGGATGCCCGTTTGATAGGTAATTGTGCACTCCAACTTTCACAACGTTTTGAGCTATTTTCACCCCTTGTAACCCCAACCTTAGCGAAACCGCATGATGGAGTTTCACTCTTGAAAAATTTCTTGATATTAAAATTTGGTTATAAATTTAGATGTGCATTTGGAAAATAAGAGTGCACGCCAACTTTCATGATGTTCAGAGTTATTTTCGTCTCCTTTTAGGCAAACCCTAACAAAACCGCATGATGGACTTTTGCTTTTGACATCTTCTAAGAATTGAAACTTGATCATAGATTTGGATGTCCATTAGATAAACAAGCATGCACACCAACTTTCATAATCTTCCAATCTATTTTTACCACCTTTAATCCCAACCCTAGCTAAAAGGCATGACGAAGTTTCACTTTTAAGCAGTTTCGTATAGTTGAAATTTGATCATAGATTTGAATGCCCATTTGATAGACAAGCATGCACACGAAATTTTGATACGTTCCAAAATATTTCACGCCCTTTAATCCCAACCTCAGCAAAACCATACAACAAAGTTTCACTTTTGACTAACTTTTTAGAATTAAAATTTGATCATAGATTTATCTTAGAATTTGGTAGATAATAGTTCACACGAACTTTCACAATGTTCGCAATTATTTTGGTCATTATATTCAAGGTTGGTCAAGGAAAGGACTAAGAGATGCTACTTTTTCGACTTTGTTGTAAGTGAAATTTGAAAGAGAATTTGGGTGCCCATTTGAGAGATAACCATGAATACACACTTTCAAGGGATTTCGATCTATTTTGGACCTTGGTCAAACTTGGTCAAACCAAGGCCTAAAATGTTGAACTTTTTTTCAATTTCTTAGAAATCAAATTTAAAAGTAGATTTAGATACCCATTTAAGAGGCAGACATAAAATCGTGAACAACAGAGTTTCACTTTTAACCAATTTATTGGAATTAAAATTTAATCATTGATTTAAATGCACATTTGGAAGATAAGAGTGCATGCCAACTTTCACGATGTTGAGAGCTGTTTTCGGCATCTTTAAGCAAAACCCTAACAAAACTGCAAGATGTAGTCTCAGATTTGATCAAATTCTCAGAATTGAAACCTGGTCATAGGTTTGGATGCATATTGGATAGACAAGCATGCACGCCAACTTTTGTGACGTTTCGAGCTATTTTGACGCCCTTTAAGCCCAACCCTGTCGAAACCGCACAAAGGATTTTCACTTTCGAGCAGTTCCTTAGGATTTAATTTTGATCATAAATTTGGATTCTCATTTCATGAACAAGTGTGCAAGCAAACTTTTGAGACATTCCAAAATATTTTCACCCCCTTTAAGCACAACCTTAGAAAAACTGCACAACGAAGTTTCACGTTTGACTAATTTCTCAAAAATTAAAATTTAATCCTAGATTTATTGCCGCATTTCGAAGCAAAACCATACAACAGAGTTTTCATTTTGACTAATTTCTCATAATTAAAATTTGATCGTAGATTTATCTTAGCATTGGGTAGATAATAATGCACACCAAATTTCATGATGTTCGAAGTTATTTTGGTCATTATTCAAGGTTGGTCAAGCAAAGGTCTAAGAGATGCTATTTTTTTTACTTTCTTTAAGTGAAATTTGAAAGAGAATTTAGGTACCCATTTGAGAGATAACCATGGATACACACTTTTAGGGGATTCCGAGCTATTTTGGACCTTGGTCAAACCAAGGCCGAAAAGGTCACACTTTTTTCCAATTTCTTAGAAATCAAATTTAAAAGTAGATTTAGATACCCATTTAAGAGGCACACATAAAAACGTGCAAGACGAAGTTTCACTTTGAACCAATTTCTTGGAATTAAAATTTAATCATAGATTTAAAAGCGCATTTGGAAAATAAGAGTGCATGCCAACTTTCACGATGTTGAGAGCTATTTTAGGCATCTTTAAGCCAAACCCTAACAAAACTGCATGATGCAGTCTCAGCTTTGACCAAATTTCCAGAATTGAAACCTGATCATATGTTTGGATGCATATTGGATAGACAAGCATGCAGGCCAACTTTCACAACGTTTCGAGCTATTTTGACCCCCTTTAAGCCCAACCCTGTCGAAACCACACGACGGAGTTTCCTTTTCAAACAGTTTCTTAGAATTTAAATTTGATCATAAATTTGGATGCCCATTTGATGAACAAGCATGCATGCAAACTTTTGAGACATTCCAAAATATTTTCACCCCCTTTAAGCCAAACCTTATCAAAACCGCGCAATGGAGTTTCACGTTTAAGTAATTTCTCAAAACTAAAATTTAATTGTAGATATATTGGCGCATTTGGTAGATAAGAGTGCATGCTAACTTTCATGGTGTTCGGAGCTATTTTGGTCATCATTCAAGGTTGGTAAAGTAAAAGACTAAGAGATGTTATTTTTTCAGCTTTCTTGTAAGTGAAATTTGAAAGAGAATTGAGGTACCCATTTGAGAGATAACCATGCATACAAACTTTCAAGGGATTTCGAGCTATTTTGGACCTTAAGCAAACTTAGTGAAACCAAGCCCTAAAAGGTTGCATTTGTTTCCAATTTCTCAAAGCCATTTACCTCTCCTTTAAGCCAAACCTTAGCGAAATCGAACGACGAAGTTTCACTTTTGACCAAACTCTCGGAGTTGAAATTTGATCATAGAATTGGATGACCGTTTGATATAAAAACGTGCACGCCAACTTTTGGAATGGTCCGAGCTATTTGGACACCTTCGCGCCCAACTCTAGCGAAAATGAACGATGAAGTTTCACTTCTGACTAATTTCTCAGAATTGAAATTTGATCATAGATTTGGATGCCCGTTTGATAGGTAACTGTGCACTCCAACTTTCTCAACGTTTTGAGCTATTTTCACCCCTTGTAACCCCAACCTTAGCGAAACCGCATGACAGAGTTTCACTCTTGACAAATTTCTTGATATTAAAATTTGATTATAAATTTCGATGTGGATTTGGAAGATAAGAGTGCACACCAACTTTCATGATGTTCAGAGTTATTTTCGTCTCCTTTTAGCCAAACCTAGAAAAACCGCACGATGGAGTTTTGCTTTCAACCAACTTCTAAGAATTGAAAATTGATCATAGATTTGGATGTCCATTAGATAAACAAGCATGCACGCAAACTTTCACAATGTTCCAATCTATTTTTACCACCTTTAAGCCCAACCCTAGCTAAAAGGCATGACGAAATTTCACTTTTGAGCAGTTTCGTATTGTTGAAATTTGATCATAGATTTGAATGCCCATTTGATAGAAAAGCGTGCACACGAAATTTTAAGACGTTCCAAAATATTTCACCCCCCTTAATCCCAACCTCAGCAAAACCATACAACAGAGTTTCACTTTTGACTAACTTCTTAGAACAAAAATTCGATCATAGATTTATCTTATAATTTGGTGGATAGCAGTTCACACCAACTTTCACAATGTTCGCAGTTATTTTGGTCATTATATTCAAGGTTGGTCAAGCAAAGGTCTAAGAGATGCTACTTTTTCGACATTCTTGTAAGTTAAATTTGAAAGAGAATTTGGGTGCCCATTTGAGAGATAACCATGCATACACACTTTCAAGGGATTTCGAGCTATTTTGGAACTTGGTCAAACATGGTCAAACAAAGGCCTAAAATGTTGAACTTTTTTTCAATTTCTTAGAAATCAAATTTAAAAGTAGATTTAGATACCCATTTAAGAGGCACACATAAAAACGTGAACAATGGAGTTTCACTTTTAACCAATTTATTGGAATTAAAATTTAGTCATTGATTTAAATGCACATTTGGAAGATAAGAGTGCATGCCAACTTTCACGATGTTGAGAGCTATTTTTGGCATCTTTAAGCAAAACCCTAACAAAAATGTAAGATGCAGTCTCAGCTTTGACTAAATTCTTAGAATTGAAAACTCATCATAGGTTTGGATGCATATTGGATAGACAAGCATGCACGCCAACTTTTGCGACGTTTCAAGCTATTTTTACCCCCTTTAAGCCCAACCCTGTCGAAACCGCATGACAGAGTTTCACTTTCGAGCAGTTTCTTAGAATTTAATTTTGATAATAAATTTGGATGCTCATTTGATGAACAAGTGTGCAAGCAAACTTTTGAGACATTCCAAAATATTTTCACCCCCTTTAAGCACAACCTTAGAAAAATAGCACAACGAAGTTTCACGTTTGACTAATTTCTCAAAATTAAAATTTAATCCTAGATTTATCGACGCATTTCGTAGCAAAACCATACAACCGAGTTTCCGTTTTGACTAATTTCTCAGAATTGAAATTTGATCGTAGATTTATCTTAGCATTGGGTAGATAACAATGCACACCAACTTTCACGATGTTCGAAGTTATTTTGGTCATTATTCAAGGTTGGTCAACCAAAGGTCTAAGAGATGCTATTTTTTTTACTTTCTTGTAAGTGAAGTTTGAAAGAGAATTTAGGTACCCATTTGAGAGATAACCATGCATACACAATTTTAGGGGATTTCGAGCTATTTTGGACCTTGGTCAAACCAAGGCCTAAAAGGTCACACTTTTTTCCAAGTTCTTAGAAATCAAATTTAAAAGTAGATTTAGATGCCCATTTAAGAGGCACACATAAAAATGTGCAAGATGGAGTTTCACTTTGAACCAATTTCTTGGAATTAAAATTTAATCATATATTTAAAAGCGCATTTGGAAAATAAGAGTGCATGCCAACTTTCATGATGTTGAGAGCTATTTTAGGCATCTTTAAGCCAAACCCTAACAAAACTGCATGATGCAGTCTCAGCTTTGACCAAATTCTTAGAATTGAAACCCGATCATATGTTTGGATGCATATGGGATAGAGAAGCATGCATGCCAACTTTCACGACGTTTCGAGCTATTTTGACCCCCTTTAAGCCCAACCCTGTCGAAACCGCGTAAAGGAGTTTCCTTTTTGAAAAGTTTCTTAGAATTTAAATTTGATCATAAATTTGGATGCCCATTTGATGAACAAGCATGCATGCAAACTTTTGAGACATTCCAAAATATTTTCACCACCTTTAAGCCAAACCTTAGAAAAACCGCGCAACGGAGTTTCACGTTTAAGTAATTTCTCAAAACTAAAATTTAATCGTAGATTTATTGGCGCATTTGGTAGATAAGAGTTCTTGCTAACTTTCATGGTGTTTGGAGCTATTTTGGTCATTATTCAAGGTTGGTCAAGTAAAAGACTAAGAGATGTTATTTTTTCATCTTTCTTGTAAGTGAAATTTGAAAGAGAATTGAGGTACCCATTTAAGAGATAACCATGCATACAAACTTTCAAGGGATTTCGAGCTATTTTGGACCTTAAGAAAACTTGGTGAAACCAAGCACTAAAAGGTTGCATTTGTTTCCAATTTCTGAAAGCCATTTTCCCCTCCTTTAAGCCAAACCTTAGCGAAATCGAACGACGAAGTTTAACTTTTGAACATACTCTCGGAGTTGAAATTTGATCATAGATTTGGATGACCGTTTGATATAAAAAGGTGCACGCCAACTTTTGCAATGGTCTGAGGTATTTGGACCCCTTCAAGCCCAACTCTAGCGAAAATTAACGACGAAGTTTCACTTCTGACTAATTTCTCAGAATTGAAATTTGATCATAGATTTGGATGCCCGTTTGACAGTTAACTGTGCACTCCAACTTTCACAATGTTTTGAGCTATTTTCACCCCTTGAAAACCCAACCTTAGCGAAACCGCATGACAGAGTTTCACTCTTGACAAATTTCTTGATATTAAAATTTGATTATAGATTTAGATGTGCATTTGGAAGATAAGAGTGCGCGCCAACTTTCATAATGTTCAAAGTTACTTTTGTCTCCTTTCAGCCAAACCCTAGCAAAACCGCACGATGGAGTTTTGCTTTTGACCAACTTCTAAGAATTGAAACTTGATCATAGATTTGGATGTCCATTAGATAAAAAAGCATGCACGCCAACTTTCATAATGTTCCAATCTATTTCTAGCACCTTTAAGCCCAACCCTACCTAAAAGGCATGACAAAGTTTTACTTTTGAGGAGTTTCGTATAGTTGAAATTTGGTCATAGATTTGAATGCCCATTTGATAGAAAAGCGTGCACATGAAATTTTGACACGTTCCAAAATATTTCACCCCCCTTAATCCCAACCTCAGCAAAACCATACAACAGAGTTTCACTTTTGACTAACTTCTTAGAATTAAAATTTGATCTTAGATTTATCATAGAATTTGGTAGATAACAGTTCACACCAACTTTCACAATGTTCGCACTTATTTTGGTCATTATTCAAGTTGGTCAAGCAAAGGTCTAAGAGATGCTACTTTTTCGACTTTCTTGTAAGTGAAATTTGAAAGAGAATTTGGGTGCCCATTTGAGAGATAACCATGCATACACACTTTCAAGGGATTTCGAGCTATTTTGGACCTTCGTCAGACTTGGTCAAACCAAGGACTAAAATGTTGAACTTTTTTTCAATTTCTTAGAAATCAAATTTAAAAGTAGATTTAGATACCCATTTAGGAGGCACACATAAAAACGTGAACAACGGAGTTTCAATTTTAACCAATTTATTGGAATTAAAATTTAATCATTGATTTAAATGCACATTTGGAAGATAAGAGTGCATGCCAACTTTCGCGATTTTGAGAGCTGTTTTCAGCATCTTTAAGCAAAACCCTAACAAAACTACAAGATGCAGTCTCAGCTTTGACCAAATTCCTAGAATTGAAACCTGATCATAGGTTTGGATGCATATTGGATAGACAAGCATGCACGCCAAATTTTGCGACGTTTCGAGCTATTTTGACCCCCTTTAAGCCCAACCCTGTCGAAACCGCACGACGGAGTTTCACTTCCGAGCAGTTTCTTAGAATTCAATTTTGATCATAAATTTGGATGCTCATTTGATGAACAAGTGTGCAAGCAAACTTTTGAGACATTCCAAAATATTTTCACCCCCTTTAAGCACAACCTTAGAAAAACTGGACAACGAAGTTTCACGTTTGACTAATTTCTCAAAATTAAAATTTAATCCTAGATTTATCGGTGCATTTCGTAGCAAAACCATGCAACAGAGTTTCAGTTTTGACTAATTTCTCAGAATTAAAATTTGATCATAGATTTATCTTAGCATTGGGTAGATAACAATGCACACCAACTTTCACGATGTTCGAAGTTATTTTGGTCATTATTCAAGGTTGGTTAAGCAAAGGTCTAAGAGCTGCTATTTTTTTTACTTTCTTGTAAGTTAAATTTGAAAGAGAATTTAGGTACCCATTTGAGAGATAACCATGCATACACACTTTTAGGGGATTTCGAGCTATTTTGGACCTTGGTCAAACCAAGGCCTAAAAGCTCACACTTTTTTCCAATTTCTTATAAATCAAATTTAAAAGTAGATTTAGATACCCATTTAAGAGGCACACATAAAAACGTGCAAGACGGAGTTTCACTTTCAACCAATTTCTTGGAATTAAAATTTAATCATAGATTTAAACGCACATTTGGAAAATAAGAGTGCATGCCAACTTTCACGATGTTGAGAGATATTTTAGGAATCTTTAAGCCAAACCCTAACAAAACTGCACAATGCAGTCTCAGCTTTGACCAAATTCTCAGAATTGAAACCTGATCATATGTTTGGATGCATATTGGATAGACAAGCATGCATGCCAACTTTCACGATGTTTTGAGCTATTTTGACCCCCTTTAAGCCTAACCCTGTCGAAATCGCGTAAAGGAGTTTCCTTTTCGAAAAGTTTCTTAGAATTTAAATTCGATCATAAATTTGCATGCCCATTTGATGAACAAGCATGCATGCAAACTTTTGAGACATTCCAAAATATTTTCACCACCTTTTATCCAAACCTTAGCAAAACCGCGCAATGGAGTTTCACGTTTAAGTAATTTCTCAAAACTAAAATTTAATCGTAGATTTATTGGCGCATTTGGCAGATAAGAGTGCATGCTAACTTTCATGGTGTTCGGAGCTATTTTGGTCATTATTCAAGGTTGGTCAAGTAAAAAACTAAGAGATGTTATTTTTTCAGCTTTCTTGTAAGTGAAATTTGAAAGAGAATTGAGGTACCCATTTGAGAGATAACCATGCATACAAACTTTCAAGGGATTTAAAGTTATTTAGGACCTTAAGCAAACTTGGTGAAACCAAGCCCTAAAAGGTTGCATTTGTTTCCAATTTCTCAAAGCCATTTTCTCCTCCTTTAAGCCAAACCTTAGCGAAATCAAACAACAAAGTTTCACTTTTGACCAAACTCTCGGAGTTGAAATTTCATCATAGATTTGGATGACCGTTTGATATACAAACGTGCACGCCAACTTTTGCAATGGTTCGAGCTATTTGGACCCATTCGAGCCCAACTCTAGCGAAAATGAACGACGAAGTTTCACTTCTGACCAATTTCTCAAAATTGAAATTTGATCATAGATTTGGATGCCCGTTTAATAGGTAACTCCAACTTTCACAATGTTTTGAGCTATTTTTACCCCTTGTAACCCCAACCTTAGCGAAACCGCATGACGGAGTTTCACTCTCGACGAATTTCTTGATATTAAAATTTGACTATAGATTTAGATGTGCATTTGGAAGGTAAGAGTGCACGCCAACTTTCATGATGTTCAGAGTTATTTTCGTCTCCTTTAAGCCAAACCCTAACAAAACCGCACAATGGAGTTTTGCTTTTGACCAACTTCTAAGAATTGAAACTTGATCATAGATTTGGATGTCCATTAGATAAACAAGCATGCATGCCAACTTTCACAATGTTCCAATCTATTTTGACCACCTTTAAGCCCAACCCTAGCTAAAAGGCATCGCGAAGTTTCACTTTTGAGCAGTTTCGTATAGTTGAAATTTGATCATAGATTTGATTGCCCATTTGATAGACAAGTGTGCACACGAAATTGTGAGACGTTCCAAAATATTTCACCCCCCTTAATCCCAACCTCAGGAAAACCATACAGCAGAGTTTCACTTTTGAATAACTTCTTAGAATTAAAATTTGATCATAGATTTATCTTAGAATTTGGTAGATAACAGTTCACACCAACTTTCACAATGTTTGCAGTTATTTTGGTCATTATTCAAGGTTGG
>LPNX010332670.1:355472-379125 GCA_001517045.1 Pseudotsuga menziesii
TTCTTAGAATTGAGACCTGATCATAGGTTTGGATGCATATTGGATAGACAAGCATGCACGCCAACTTTTGCGATGTTTCAAGCTATTTTGACCCCCTTTAAGCCCAACCCTGTCGAAACCGCACAAAGGAGTTTCACTTTCGAGCAGTTTCTTAGAATATAATTTTGATCATAAATTTGGATGCTCATTTCATGAACAAGTGTGCAAGCAAACTTTTGAGACATTCCAAAATATTTTCACCCCTTTTAACCACAACCTTAGAAAAACTGCACAACGAAGTTTCACGTTTGACTAAATTCTTAAAATTAAAATTTAATCCTAGATTTATCGTCGCATTTCGTAGAAACACCATACAACAGAGTTTCAGTTTTGACTAATTTCTCAGAATTAAAATTTGATCGTGAACAACGGAGTTTCACTTTTAACCAATTTATTGGAATTAAAATTTAATCATTGATTTAAATGAGCATTTGGAAGATAAAAGTGCATGCCAACTTTCACGATGTTGAGAGCTATTTTTGGCATCTTTAAGGAAAACCCTAACAAAACTGCAAGATTCAGTCTCAGATTTGACTAAATTCTCAGAATTGAAACCTGATCATAGGTTTGGATGCATATTGGATAGACAAGCATGCAGGCCAAATTTTTCGATGTTTTGAGCTATTTTGACCCCCTTTAAGCCCAACCCTGTCGAAACCGTATGAAGGAGTTTCAATTTCGAGCAGTTTCTTAGAATTTAATTTTGATCATAAATTTGGATGCTCATTTGATGAACAAGTGTGCAAGCAAACTTTTGAGACATTCCAAAATATTTTCACCCCCTTTAAGCACAACCTTAGAAAAACTGCACAACGAAGTTTCACGTTTGACTAATTTCTCAAAATTAAAATTTAATCCTAGATTTATCGGCGCATTTCGTACTAAAACCATACAACAGAGTTTCAGTTTTGACTAATTTCTCAGAATTAAAATTTGATCGTAGATTTATCTTAGCATTAGGTAGATAACAATGCACACCAACTTTCATGATGTTCGAAGTTATTTTAGTCATTATTCAAGGTTGGTCAAGCAAAGGTCTAAGAGATGCTATTTTTTTGACTTTCTTGTAGGTGAAATTTGAAAGAGAATTTAGGTACCCATTTGAGAGATAATGCATACACACTTTTAGGGGATTTCGAGCTATCTTGGACCTTGGTTAAACCAAAGCCTAAAAGGTCACACTTTTTTCCAATTTCTTAGAAATCAAATTTAAAAGTAGATTTAGATACCCATTTAAGAGGCACACATAAAAACGTGCAAGATGGAGTTTCACTTTGAACCAATTTCTTGGAATTAAAATTTAATCATAGATTTAAAAGCGCTTTTGGAAATAAGAGTGCATGCCAACTTTCAAGATGTTGAGAGCTATTTTAGGCATCTTCAAGCCAAACCCTAACAAAACTGCACGATGCAGTCTCCGCTTTGACCAAATTCTCAGAATTGAAACTTGATCATATGTTTGGATGCATATTGGATAGACAAGCATGCACACCAACTTTCACGACGTTTCGAGCTATTTTGACCCCCTTTAAGCCCAACCCTGTTGAAACCGCACGATGGAGTTTCCTTTTCGAACAGTTTCTTAGAATTTAAATTCAATCATAAATTTAGGATGCCCATTTGATGAACAAGCATGCATGCAAAATTTTGAGACATTCCAAAATATTTTCACCCCCTTTAAGCCATACCTTAGCAAAACCGCACAACGGAGTTTCACGTTTAAGTAATTTCTCAAAACTAAAATTTAATTGTAGATTTATTGGCGCATTTGGTAGATAAGGGTGCATACTAACTTTCATGGTGTTCGGAGCTATTTTGGTCATTATTCAAGGTTGGTCAAGTAAAAGACCTTAGATGTTATTTTTTCAGCTTTCTTGTAAGTGAAATTTGAAAGAGAAATGAGGTACCCATTTGAGAGATAACCATGCATACAAACTTTCAAGGGATTTCGAGCTATTTTGGACCTTAAGCAAACTTGGTGAAACCAAGCCCTAAAAGGTTGCATTTGTTTCCAATTTCTCAAAGCCATTTTCCCCTCCTTTAAGCCAAACCTTAATCCATTTTCCAATTTCTCGGAGTTGAAATTTGATCATAGATTTGGATCACCGTTTCACATAAAAATGTGCATGCCAACTTTTGCAATGGTCCGAGCTATTTGGACCCCTTCGAGCCCAACTCTGGCGAAAATGAACGACGAAGTTTCACTTCTAACTAATTTCTCAGAATTGAAATTTGATCATAGATTTGGATAACTGTTTGATAGGTAACTGTGCACTCCAACTTTCACAACGTTTTCAGCTATTTTCACCCCTTATAACCCCAACCTTAGCGAAACCGCATGACAGAGTTTCACTCTTGACAAATTTCTTGACATTAAAATTTTATTATAGATTTAGATGTGCATTTGGAAGATAAGAGTGCAGGATAACTTTCATGATGTTCAGAGTTATTTTCGATTCCTTTAAGCCAAACCCTAACAAAACCGCACGATGGAGTTTTTATTTTGACCAACTTCTATGAATTGAAACATGATCATAGATTTGGATGTCCATTAGATAAACAAGCATGCACGCCAACTTTCACAATGTTCCAATCTATATTGACCACCTTGAAGCCCAACCCTAGATAAAATGCACGACGAAGTTTCACTTTTGAGCAGTTTCGTATAGTTGAAATTTTCTCATAGATTTGAATGCCCATTTGATAGACAAGCGTGCACACGAAATTTTGGGACGTTCCAAAATATTTCACCCCCCTTAATCCCAACCTCAGCAAAACCATACAACAGAGTTTCACTTTTGACTAACTTCTTAGAATTAAAATTTAATCATAGATTTATCATAGAATTTGGTAGATAACAGTTCACACCAACTTTCACAATGTACACAGTTATTTTGGTCATTATTCAAGGTTGGTCAAGCAAAGGTCTAAGAGATGCTACTTTTTCGACTTTCTTGTAAGTGAAATTTGAAAGAGAATTTGGGTGCCCATTTAAGAGATAACCATGCATACACACTTTCAAGGGCTTTCGAGCTATTTTGGACCTTGGTCAAACTTGGTCAAACCAAGGCCTAAAATGTTCAACTTCTTTTCAATTTCTTAGAAATGAAATTTAAAAGTAGATTTAGATACCCATTTAAGAGGCACACATAAAAACGTCAACAACGGAGTTTCACTTTTAACCAATTTATTGGAATTAAATTTTGATCATTGATTTAAATGCGCATTTGGAAGATAAGAGTGCATGCCAACTTTCATGATGTTGAGAGCTATTTTTGGCATCTTTAAGCAAAACCCTAACAAAATTGCAAGATGCAGTCTCAGCTTTGACCAAATTCTTAGAATTGAAACCTGATCATAGGTTTGGATGCATATTGGATAGACAAGCATGCACGCCAACTTTTGCGATGTTTCAAGCTATTTTAACCCCCTTTAATCCCAACCCTGTCGAAACCGCACGAAGGAGTTTCACTTTCGAGCAGTTTCTTAGAATATAATTTTGATCATAAATTTGGATGCTCATTTGATGAACATGTGTGCAAGCAAACTTTTGAGACATTCCAAAATATTTTCACCCCCTTTAAGCACAACCTTAGAAAAACTGCGCAACGAAGTTTCACGTTTGACTAATTTCTCAAAATTAAAATTTAATCCTAGATTTATCGGCGCATTTCGTAGGAAAACCATACAACAGAGCTTCAGTTTTGACTAATTTCTTAGAATTAAAATTTGATCGCAGATTTATCTTAGCATTGGGTAGATAACCATGCACACAAAATTTCACGATGCTCGAAGTTATTTTGGTCATTATTCAAGGTTGGTCAAGCAAAGGTCTGAGAGATGCTATTTTTTTGACTTTCTTGTAAGTGAAATTTAAAAGAGAATTTAGGTACCCATTTGAGAGAAAACCATGTATACACACTTTTAGGGGATTTTGAGCTATTTTGGACCTTGGTCAAACCAACGCCTAAAAGGTCACAGTTTTTTCCAATTTCTTAGAAATCAAATTTAAAAGTAGATTTAGGTACCCATTTAAGAGGCACACATAAAAACGTGGAAGACGGAGTTTCCCTTTGAACCAATTTCTTGGAATTAAAATTTAATAATAGATTTAAAAGCGCATTCGGAAAATAAGACTGCATGCCAACTTTCAGGATGTTGAGAGCTATTTTAGGCATCTTTAAGCAAAACCCTAACAAAAGTGCACGATGTAGTCTTAGCTTTGACCAAATTCTCGGAATTGAAACCTGATCATATGTTTGGATGCATATTGGATAGACAACCATGCACGGCAAATTTCACGACGTTTCGAGCTATTTTGACCCCCTTTAAGCCCAACCCTGTCGAAACCGCATGACGGAGTTTCCTTTTCGAACAGTTTCTCAGGATTTAAATTCAATCATAAATTTGGGATGCCCATTTGATGAACAAGCATGGATGTAAACTTTTGAGACATTCCAAAATATTTTCACCCCCTTTTATCCAAACCTTAGCAAAACTGCGCACCGGAGTTTCACGTTTAAGTAATTTCTCAAAACTAAAATTTAATCGTAGATTTATTGGCGCATTTGGTAGATAAGAGTGCATGCTAACTTTCATGGTGTTCGGAGCTATTTTGGTCATTATTCAAGGTTGGTCAAGGAAAAGACTAAGAGATGTTATTTTTTCAGCTTTCTTGTAAGTGAAATTTGAAAGAGAATTGAGGTACCCATTTGAGAGATAACCATGCATACAAACTTTCAAGGGATTTAGACCTATTTTGGACCTTAAGCAAAATTGGTGAAACCAAGCCCTAAAAGGTTGCATTTGTTTCCAATTTCTCAAAGCCATTTTCCCCTCCTTTAAGCCAAACCTTAGCGAAATCGAACGACGAAGTTTCACTTTTGACCAAACTCTCGGAGTTGAAATTTGATCATAGATTTGGATGACTGTTTGATATAAAAACGTGCACGCCAACTTTTGCAATGGTTCGAGCTATTTGTACCCCTTCGAGCCCAACTCTAGCGAAAATGAATGACGAAGTTTCACTTCTGACTAATTTCTCAGAATTGAAATTTGATCATAGATGTGGATGCCCGTTTGATAGGTAACTGTGCACTCCAACTTTCACAACGTTTTCAGCTATTTTCAACCCTTGTAACCCCAACCTTAGCGAAACCGCATGACGGAGTTTCACTCTTGACATATTTCTTGATATTAAAATTTGATTATAGATTTAGATGTGCATTTGAAAGATAAGAGTGCACGCCAACTTTCATGATGTTCAGAGTTATTTTCGTCTCCTTTAAGCCAAACCCTAACAAAACAGCGCGATGGAGTTTTTCTTTTGACCAACTTCTAAGAATTGAAACTTGATCATAGATTTGGATGCCCATTAGATAAAAAAGCATGCACACCAACTATCACAATGTTCCAATCTATTTTGACCACCTTTAAGCCCAACCCTAGCTAAAAGGCATGACGAAGTTTCACTTTTGAGCAGTTTCGTATAGTTGAAATTTGATCATAATTTTGAATGCCCATTTGATAGACAAGCATGCACAGGAAATTTTTAGACGTTCCAAAATATTTCACCCTCCTTAATCCCAACCTTAGCAAAACCATACAACAGAATTTCATTTTTGACTAACTTCTTAGAATTAAATTTTTATCATAGATTTATCTTAGAATTTGGTAGATAACGGTTCACACCAACTTTCACAATGTTCGTAGTTATTTTGGTCATTATATTCAAGGTTGGTCAAGCAAAGGTCTAAGAGATGCTACTTTTTCGACTTGCTTGTAAGTGAAATTTGAAAGAGAATTTGGGTGCCCATTTGAGATATAACCATGCATACACACTTTCAAGGGATTTCGAGCTATTTTGGACCTTGGTCAAACTTGGTCAAACCAAGGCCTAAAATGTTGAACGTTTTTTCAATTCTTTAGAAATCAAATTTAAAAGTAGATTTAGATACACATTTAAGAGGCACACATAAAAACGTGAACAACGAAGTTTCACTTCTAACCAATTTATTGGAATTAAAATTTAATCATTGATTTAAATGCGCATTTGGAAGATAAGAGTGCATGCCAACTTTCACGATGTTGAGAGCTATTTTTGGCATCTTTAAGAAAAACCCTAACAAAATTGCAAGATGCAGTCTTAGCTTTAACCAAATTCTCAGAATTCAAACCTGATCATAGGTTTGGATGCATATTGGATAGAAAAGCATGCACGCCAACTTTTGTGACGTTTCGAGCTATTTTGACCCCCTTTAATCCCAACCCTGTCGAAACCGCACGAAGGAGTTTCACTTTCGAGCAGTTTAAATTTGGATGCTCATTTGATGAACAAGTGTGCAAGAAAAATTTTGAGACATTCCAAAATATTTTCACCCCCTTTAAGCACAACCTTAGAAAAACTGCACAACGAAGTTTCACGTTTGACTAATTTCTCAAAATTAAAATTTAATCCTAGATTTATCGGCGCATTTCGTAGCAAAACCATACAACAGAGTTTCAGTTTTGACTAATTTGTCAGAATTAAAATTTGATCGTAGATTTATCTTAGCATTGGGTAGATAACAATGCACACCAACTTTCACGATGTTCGAAGTTATTTTGGTCATTATTCAAGGTTGGTCAAGCAAAGGTCTAAGAGATGCTATTTTTTTGACTTTCTTGTAAGTGAAATTTTAAAGAGAATTTAGGTACCCATTTGAGAGATAACCATGGATACACACTTTTAGGGGATTTCAAGCTATTTTGGACCTTGGTCAAACCAAGGCCTAAAAGGTCACACTTTTTCCAATTTCTTAGAAATCAAATTTAAAAGTAGATTTAGATACCCATTTAAGAGGCACACATAAAAATGTGCAAGACGGAGTTTCACTTTGAACCAATTTCCTGGAATTAAAATTTAATCATAGATTTAAAAGCGCATTTGGACAATAAGAGTGCATGCCAACTTTCACGATGTTGGAAAATAGATTTAATCATAGATTTGAATGCCCATTTGATAGTGCACATGAAATTTTGAGAGGTTCCAAAATATTTCACCCCCCTTAATCCCAACCTCAGCAAAACCATACAACAGAGTTTCACTTTTGCCTAACTTCTTAGAATTAAAATTTGATCATAGATTTATCTTAGATTTTGGTAGATAACAGGTCACACCAACTTTCACAATGTACGCAGTTATTTTGGTCATTATTCAAGGTTGGTCAAGCAAAGGTCTAAGAGATGCTACTTTTTCGACTTTCTTGTAAGTGAAATTTGAAAGAGAATTTGGGTGCCCATTTGAGAGATAACCATGCATACACACTTTGAAGGGATTTCGAGCTATGTTGGACCTTGGTTTTCAAACTTGGTCAAACCAAGGCCTAAATGTTGAACTTTTTTTCAATTTCTTAGAAATCAAATTTAAAAGTACATTTAGATACCCATTTAAGAGGCACACAGAAAAACCTGAACAACGAAGTTTCACTTTTAACCAATTTATTGGAATTAAAATTTAATCATTGATTTAAATGGCCATTTGGAAGATAAGAGTGCATGCCAACTTTCATGATGTTGAGAGCTATTTTCGGCATCTTTAAGCAAAACCCTAGCAAAACTGCAAGATGCAGTCTCAGCTTTGACCAAATTCTCATAATTGAAACATGATCATAGGTTTGTATGCATATTGCATAGACAAGCAAGCATGCATGCCAACTTTTGACCCCCTTTAAGCCCAACCCTGTTGAAACCGACGAACGAATTTCACTTTCGAGCAGTTTCTTAGAATTTAATTTTGATCATAAATTTGTATGCTCATTTGATGAACAAGTGTGCAAGCAAGCTTTTGAGACATTCCAAAATATTTGCACCCTCTTTAAGCACAACCTTAGAAAAACTACACAATGAAATTTCACGTTTGACTAATTTCTCAAAATTAAAATTTAATCATAGATTTATCGGCGCATTTCGTAGCAAAACCATACAACAGAATTTCGGTTTTGACTAATTTCTCAGAATTAAAATTTGATCATAGAATTATCTTACCATTGGGTAGATAACAATGCACACCAACTTTCACAATGTTCAAAGTTATTTTGGTCATTATTCAAGGTTGGTCAAGCAAAGGTCTAGGAGATGCTATTTTTTTGTCTTTCTTGTAAGTGAAATTTGAAAGAGAATTTAGGTACCCATTTGATAGATAACCATGCATACACACTTTTAGGGGATTTCGAGCTATTTTGGACCTTGGTCAAACCAAGGCCTAAAAGGTCACACATTTTTCCAATTTCTTAGAAATCAAATTTAAAAGTAGATTTAGATACCCATTTAAGAAGCACACATAAAAACGTGCAAGACGGAGTTTCACTTTGAACCAATTTCTTGGAATTAAAATTTAATCATAGATTTAAAAGCGCATTTGGAAAATAAGAGTGCATGCCAACTTTCACGATGTTGAGAGCTATTTTAGGCATCTTTAAGCCAAACCCTAACAAAACTGCACGATGCAGTCTCTTCTTTGACCAAATTCTCAGAATTGAAACTTGATCATATGTTTGGATGCATATATCATAAACAAGCATGCACGCCAAAAATTCACGACGTTTCGAGCTATTTTGACCCCCTTTAAGCCCAACCCTATCAAACCGCACGACGGAGTTTCCTTTTCGAACAGTTTCTTAGAATTTAAATTTGATCATCAATTTGGATGCCCATTTGATGAACAAGCATGCATGTAATCTTTTCAGACATTCCAAAATATTTTCACCACCTTTAAGCCAAAGCTTAGAAAAACTGTGTAACGGAGTTTCACGTTTAAGTAATTTCTCAAAACTAAAATTTAATCGTAGATTTATTGGCGCATTTGGTAGATAAGAGTGCATGCTAACTTTCATGCTGTTCGGAGCTATTTTGGTCATTATTCAAGGTTGGTCAAGTAAGAGACTAAGAGATGTTATTCTTTCAGCTTTCTTGTAAGTGAAATTTGAAAGAGAATTAAGGTACCCATTTGAGAGATAACCATGCATACAAACTTTCAAGGGATTTCTAGCTATTTTGGACCTTAAGCAAACTTGGTGAAACCAATCCCTAAAAGGTTGCATTTGTTTCCAATTTCTCAAAGCCATTTTCCCCTCCTTTAAGCCAAACCTTAGCGAAATCGAACGATGAAATTTCACTTTTGACCAAACTCTCGGAGTTGAAATTTGATCATAGATTTGGATGACCGTTTGATATAAAAACGTGCACGCCAACTTTTGCAATGGTCCGAGCTATTTGGACCCCTTCGAGCCCAACTCTAGAGAAAATGAACGAAAAGGTTTCACTTCTGACTAATTTCTCAGAATTGAAATTTGATCATAGATTTGGATGCCTGTTTGATAGGTAACTGTGCACTCCAACTTTCAGAACGATTTGAGCTATTTTCACCCCGTGTAACCTCAACCTTAGCGAAACCGCGTGACGGAGTTTCATTCTTGACAAATTTCTTGATATTAAAATTTGATTCTAGATTTAGATGTGCATTTGGAAGATAAGAGTGCATGCCAACTTTCATGATGTTCAGAGTTATTTTCGTCTCCTTTAAGCCAAACCCTAACAAAAACGCACGATGGATTTTTGCTTTTAACCAACTTCTAAGAATTGAAACTTGATCATAGATTTGGATGTCCATTAGATAAACAAGCATGCACGCCAACTTTCACAATGTTCCAATCTATTTTGACCACCTTTAACCCCAACCCTAGCTAAAAGGCACGACGAAGTTTCACTTTTGACCAGTTTCATATAGTTGAAATTTCATCATAGATTTGAATGCCCATTTGATAGTGCACATGAAATTTTGAGAGGTTCCAAAATATTTCACCCCCCTTAATCCCAACATCAGCAAAACCATACAACAGAGTTTCACTTTTGACTAACTTCTTAGAATTAAAATTTGATCATAGATTTATCTTAGAATTTGGTAGATAACAGTTCACACCAACTTTCACAATGTTCGCAGTTATTTTGGTCATTATTCAAGGTTGGTCAAGCAAAGGTCTAGGAGATGCTACTTTTTCGACTTTCTTGTAAGTGAAATTTGAAAGAGAATTTGGGTGCCCATTTGAGAGATAACCATGCATACACCCTTTCAAGGAATTTCGAGCTATTTTGGACCCTGGTTTTCAAACTTGGTCAGACCAAGATCTAAAATGTTGAACTTTTTTTCAATTTCTTAGAAATCAAATTTGAAAGTAGATTTAGATACCCATTTAAGAGGCACACATAAAAATGTGAACAATGGAGTTTCACTTTTAACCAATTCATTGGAATTAAAATTTAATCATTGAGTTAAATGCGCATTTGGAAGATAAGAGTGAATGCCAACTTTCACGAAGTTGAGAGCTATTTTCAGCATCTTTAAGCAAAACCTTAACAAAATTGCAAGATGCAGTCTCAGCTTTGACCAAATTCTCAAAATTGAAACTTGATCATATGTTTGGATGCATATTGCATAGACAAGCATGCACGCCAAAAATTCACGACGTTTCGAGCTATTTTGACCCCCTTTAAGCCCAACCCTGTCGAAACTGCACGACGGAGTTTCCTTTTCGAACGGTTTCTTAGAATTTAAATTTGATCATAAATTTGGATGCCCATTTGATGAACAAGCATGCATGTAATCTTTTGAGACATTCCAAAATATTTTCACCCCCTTTAAGCCAAACCTTAGCAAAACCGTGCAACAAAGTTTCACGTTTAAGTAATTTCTCAAAACTAAAATTTAATCGTAGATTTATTGGCGCATTTGGTAGATAAGAGTGCATGCTAACTTTCATGATGTTCGGAGCTATTTTGGTCATTATTCAAGGTTGGTCAAGTAAAAGATTAAGAGATGTTATTCTTTTAGCTTTCTTGTAAGTGAAATTTGAAAGAGAATTGAGGTACCCATTTGATAGATAACCATGCATACAAACTTTCAAGGGATTTCGAGCTATTTTGGACCTTAAGCAAACTTGGTGAAACCAATCCCTAAAAGTTTGCATTTGTTTCCAATTTCTCAAAGCCATTTTCCCCTCCTTTAAGCCAAACCTTAGTGAAATCGAACGATGAAGTTTCACTTTTGACCAAACTCTCGGAGTTGAAATTTGATCACAGATTTCGATTACCGTTTGATATTAAAACATGCACGCCAACTTTTGCAATGGTCCGAGCTATTTGGACGCCTTCGAGCCCAACTCTAGCGAAAATGAACGACAAGGTTTCACTGCTGACTAATTTCTCAGAATGCCCGTTTGATAGGTAACTGTGCACTCCAACTTTCACAACGATTTGAGCTATTTTCACCCCTTGTAACCCCAACCTTATAGAAACCGCATGACGGAGTTTCACTCTTGACAAATTTCTTGATATTAAAATTTGATTATAGATTTAGATGTGCATTTGGAAGATAAGTGTGCACGCCAACTTTCATGATGTTCAGAGTTATTTTCATCTTCTTTAAGCCAAACCCTAACAAAATCGCACGATGTAGTTTTGCTTTTGACCAACTTCTAAGAATTGAAACTTGATCATAGATTTGGATGGCCATTAGATAAAAAATCATGCACACTAACTTTCACAGTGTTCCAATCTATTTTGACCACCTTTAAGCCCAACCCTAGATAAAAGGCATGACAAAGTTTCACTTTTGAGCATTTCGTATAGTTGAAATTTGATCATGGATTTGAATGCCCATTTGATAGACAAGCTTGCACACGAAATTTTGAGACGTTCCAAAATATTTCGCCCCCCTTAATTCCAACATCAGCAAAACCATACAACAGAGTTTCACTTTTGACTAACTTCTTAGAATTAAAATTTGATCATAGATTTATCTTAGAATTTGGTAGATAACAGTTCACACCAACTTTCACAATGTTCGCAGTTATTTTCGTCATTATTCAAGGTTGGTCAAGCAAAGGTCTAAGAGATGCTACTTTTTCGACTTTCTTGTAAGTGAAATTTGAAAGAGAATTTAGGTGCCCATTTGAGAGATAACCATGCATACACACTTTCAAGGGATTTCGAGCTATTTTGGACCTTGGTCAAACTTGGTCAAACCAAGGCCTAAAATGTTGAACCTTTTTTCAATTTCTTAGAAATCAAATTTAAAAGTATATTTAGATACCCATTTAAGAGGCACACATAAAAACGTGAACAATGGAGTTTCACTTTTAAACAATTTATTGGAATTAAAATTTAATCATTGATTTAAATGCGCATTTGGAAGATAAGAGTGCATGACAACTTTCACGATGTTGAGAGCTATTTTCGGCATCTGTAAGCAAAACCCTAACATAACTGCAAGATGCAGTCTCAGCTTTGACAAAATTCTCAGAATTGAAACCTGATTATAGGTTTGGATGCATATTGGATAGACAAGCATGCACACCAACTTTTGCGACGTTTTGAGCTATTTTGACCCCCTTTAAGCCCATCCCTATCGAAACCGCACGAAGGAGTTTACCTTTCGAGCACTTTCTTAGAATTTAATTTTGATAAGAGTGCATGCCAACTTTCATGACGTTCAGAGTTATTTTCGTCTCTTTTAAGCCAAACCCTAACAAAACCGCACAATGGAGTTTTGCTTTTGACCAACTTCTAAGAATTGAAGCTTGATGATAGATTTGGATGTCCATTAGATAAACAAGCATGCACGCTAACTTTGGCAATGTTCCAATCTATTTTGACCACCTTTAAGCCCAACCCTATCTAAAAGGCATGACGAAGTTTCACTTTTAAGCAGTTTCGTACAGTTGAAATTTGATCATAGATTTGAATGCCCATTTGATAGACAAGCATGCACACGACATTTTGAGACGTTCCAAATTATTTCACACCCCTTAATCCCAACCTCAGTAGAACCATACAACAGAGTTTCACTTTTGACTAACTTCTTAGAATTAAAATTTGATCGTAGATTTATCTTAGAATTTGGTAGATAACAGTTCACACCAACTTTCACAATGTTCACAGTTATTTTGGTCATTATTAAAGGTTGGTCAAGCAAAGGTCTAAGAGATGCTACTTTTTCGACTTTCTTGTAAGTGAAATTTGAAAGAGAATTTAGGTGCCCATTTGAGAGCTAACCATGCATACACACTTTCAAGGGATTTTGAGCTATTTTGGACCTTGGTCAAATTTGGTCAAACCAAGGCCTAAAATGTTGAACTTTTTTTCAATTTCTTAGAAATCAAATTTAAAAGTAAATTTAGATACCCATTTAAGAGGCACACATAAAAAGGTGAACAACGGAGTTTCACTTTTAACCAATTTATTGGAATTAAAATTTAATCATTGATTTAAATGCGCATTTGGAAGATAAGAGTGCATGCCAACTTTCACTATGTTGAGAGCTATTTTCGGCATCTTTAAGCAAAACCCTAACAAAACTGCAAGATGCAGTCTCAGCTTTGACAAGCTTGGATAGACAAGCTTGCACACCAACTTTTGCGACGTTTCAAGCTTGTTTGACCCCCTTTATGCCCAACCCTGTCGAAACCGCACGAAGGAGTTTCACTTTCGAGTAGTTTCTTAGAATTTAATTTTGATCATAAACTTGGATGCTCATTTGATGAACAAGTGTGCAAGCAAACTTTTGATACATTCCAAAATATTTTCACCCCCTTTAAGCACAACCTTAGAAAAACTTCACAACGAAGTTTCACGTTTGACTAATTTCTCAAAATTAAAATTTAATCCTAGATTTATCGGCACATTTCGTAGCAAAACCATACAACAGAGTTTCGATTTTGACTAATTTCTCAGAATTAAAATTTGATCAATGATTTATCATAGCATTGGGTAGATAACAATGCACACCAACTTTCACGATCTTCGAAGTTATTTTGGTCATTATTCAAGGTTGGTCAAGCAAAGGTCTAAGAGATGCTATTTTTTGGAATTTCTTGTAAGTGAAATTTGAAAGAGAATTTACGTACACATTTGAGAGATAACCATGCATACACACTTTTAGGGGATTTCGAGATATTTTGGACCTTGCTCAAACCAAAGCCTAAAAGGTCACACTTTTTTCCAATTTCTTAGAAATCAAATTTAAAAGTAGATTTAGATACCCATTTAAGAGGCACACATAAAAACGTGCAAGATGGAGTTTCACTTTGAACCAATTTCCTGGAATTAAAATTTAACCATAGATTTAAAAGCGCATTTGGAAAATAAGAGTGCATGCCAACTTTCACAATGTTGAGAGCTATTTTAGGCATCTCTAAGCCAAACCCTAACAAAACTGCACGATGCAGTCTCAGCTTTGACCAAATTCTCAGAATTGAAACCTGATCACATGTTTGGATGCATATTGGATAGACAAGCATGCATGCCAACTTTCACGACGTTTCGAGCTATTTTGACCCCCTTTAAGCCCAACCCTGTCGAAACCGCATGACGGAATTTCCTTTTCGAACAGTTTCTTAGAATTTAAATATGATAATAAATTTGGATGCCCATTTGATGAACAAGCATGCATGGAAACTTTTGAGACATTCCAAAATATTTTCACCCCCTTTAAGCCAAATGTTACCAAAACCGCGCAACGGAGTTTCACGTTTAAGTAATTTCTCAAAACTAAAATTTAATCGTAGATTTATTGGCGCATTTGATAGATAAGAGTGCATGCTAACTTTCATGGTGTTCAGAGCTATTTTGGTCATTATTCACGGTTGGTCAAGTAAAAGACTAAGAGATGTTATTTTTTCAGCTTTCTTGTAAGTGAAATTTGAAAGAGAAATGAGGTACCCATTTGAGAGATAACCATGCATACAAACTTTCAAGGTATTTTGAGCTATTTCAGACCTTAAGCAAACTTGGTGAAACCAAGCCCTAAAAGGTTGCATTTGTTTCCAATTTCTCAAAGCCATTTTCCCCTCCTTTAAGCCAAACCTTAGCGAAATCAAACGACGAAGTTTCACTTTTGACCAAACTCTTGGAGTTGAAATTTGATCATAGATTTGGATGACCGTTTGATATAAAAACGTGCACGCCAACTTTTGCAATGGTCCGAGCTATTTGGACCCCTTTGAGCCCAACTCTAGCGAAAATGAACGACGAAGTTTCACTTCTGACTAATTTCTCAGAATTGAAATTTGATCATAGATTTGGATGCCCGTTTGATAAGTAACTGTGCACTCCAACTTTAACAACGTTTTCAGCTATTTTCACCCCTTGTAACCCCAACCTTAACGAAACCGCATGACGGAGTTTCACTCTTGACAAATTTCTTGATATTAAAATTTGATTATAGATTTAGATGTGCATTTGGAAGATAAGAGTGCACGCCAACTTTCATGATGTTCAGAGTTATTTTCGTCTCCTTTAAGCCAAACCCTAACAAAACCACACGATGGAGTTTTGCTTTTGAGCAACTTCTAAGAATTGAAACTTGATCATAGATTTGGATGTCCATTAGATAAACAAGCATGCATGCCAACTTTCACAATGTTCCAATCTATTTTGACCACCTTTAAGCCCAACCCTAGCTAAAAGGCATGACGAAGTTTCACTTTTGAGCAGTTTTGTATAGTTGAAATTTGATCATAGATTTGAATGCCCATTTGATAGACAAGCGTGCACATGAAATTTTAAGACGTTCCAAAATATTTCACACCCGTTAATCCCAACCTCAGCAAAACAATACAACAGAGTTTCACTTTTGACTAACTTCTTAGAATTAAAATTTGATCATAGATTTATCTTAGAATTTGGTAGATAACAGTTCACACCAACTTTCACAATGTTCACAGTTATTTTGGTCATTATATTCAAGGTTGGTCAAGCAAAGGTCTAAGAGATGCTACTTTTTCGACTTTCTTGTGAGTGAAATTTGAAAGAGAATTTGGGTGCCCATTTGAGAGATAACCATGCATACACACTTTCAAGGGATTTCGGGCTATTTTGGACCTTGGTCAAACTTGGTCAAACCAAGGCCTAAAATGTTGAACTTTTTTTCAATTTCCTAGAAATCAAATTTAAAAGTACATTTAGATACCCATTTAAGAGGCACACATAAAAACGTGAACCACGGAGTTTCACTTTTAACCAATTTATTCGAATTAAAATTTAATCATTGGTTTAAATGCACATTTAGAAGATAAGAGTGCATGCCAACTTTCATGATGTTGAGAGCTATTTTCGGTATCTTTAAGCAAAATCCTAACAAAACTGCAAGATGCAGTCTCACCTTTGACCAAATTCTCAGAATTGAAACCTGATCATAGGTTTGGATTCATATTGGATAGACAAGCATGCATGCCAACTTTTGCGACGTTTCGAGCTATTTTGACCGCCTTTAATACCAACCCCGTCGAAACCGCACGAAGGAGTTTCACTTTAGAGCAGTTTCTTAGAATTTAATTTTCATCATAAATTTGGATGCTCATTTGATGAACAAGTGTGCAAGCAAACTTTTGAGACATTCCATAATATTTTCACCGCATTTAACCACAACCTTAGAAAAACTGCACAACGAAGTTTCACTTTTGACTAGGTTCTAAAAATTAAAATTTAATCCTAGATTTATTGGCGCATTTTGTAGCAAAACCATACAACAGAGTTTCAGGTTTGACTAATTTCTCAGAATTAAAATTTGATCGTAGATTTATCTTAGCATTGGGTAGATAACGATGCACACAAAATTTCACGAAGTTCGAAGTTATTTTGGTCATTATTCAAGGTTGGTCAAGCAAAGGTCTAAGAGATGCTATTTTTTTACTTTCTTGTAATTGAAATTTGAAAGAGAATTTAGGTACCCATTTGAGAGATAGCCATGCCTACACACTTTTAGGGGATTTCGAGCTATTTTGGACCTTGGTCAAACCAAGGCCTAAAAGGTCACACTTTTTTCCAATTTCTTAGAAATCAAATTTAAAAGTAGATTTAGATACCCATTTAGGAGGCACACATAAAACGTGCAAGACGGAGTTTCACTTTGAACCAATTTCTTGGAATTAAAATTTAATCATAGATTTAAAAGCGCATTTGGAAAATAAGAGTGCATGCCAACTTTCACGATGTTGAGAGCTATTAGAGGCATCTTTAAGCCAAACCCTAACAAAATTGCACGATGCAGTCTCAGCTTTGACCAAATTCTTAGAATTGAAACCTGATCATATGTTTGGATGCATATTGGATAGACAAGCATGCACGCCAACTTTCACGACGTTTCGAGCTAGTTTGACCCCCTTTAAGCCCAACCTTGTCGAAACCGCACGACAGAGTTTCCTTTTCGAACAGTTTCTCAGAATTTAAATTCGATCATAAATTTGGGATGCCCATTTGATGAACAAGAGTGCACGCAAACTTTTGAGACATTCCAAAATATTTTCACCCCCTTTAAGCCAAACCTTAGCAAAACGACGCAATGGAGTTTCACGTTTAAGTAATTTCTCAAAACTAAAATTTAATCGTAGATTTATTGGCGCATTTGGTAGATAAGAGTGCATGCTAACTTTCATGGTGTTCGGAGCTATTTTGGTAATTATTCAAGGTTGGTCAAGTAAAAGACTAAGAGATGTTATTTTTTCAGCTTTCTTGTAAGTGAAATTTGAAAGAGAATTGAGGTACCCATTTGAGAGATAACTATGCATACAAACTTTCAAGGGATTTCGAGCTATTTCAGACCTTAAGAAAACTTGGTGCAACCAAGCCCTAAAAGGTTGCATTTGTTTCCAATTTCTCAAAGCCATTTTCCCCACCTTTAAGCCAAACCTTAGCGAAATCGAACGACGAAGTTTCACTTTTGACCAAACTCTCGAAGTTGAAATTTGACCATAGATTTGGATGACCGTTTGATATAAAAACGTGCACTCCAACTTTTGCATTGGTCCGAGCTATTTGGACCCCTTCGAGCCAAACTCTAGTGAAAATGAACGACGCAGTTTCACTTCTGACTAATTTCTCAGAATTGAAATTTGATAATATATTTGGATGCCCGCTTGATAGGTAACTGTGCACTCCAACTTTCACAACGTTTTGAGCTATTTTCACGCCTTGTAACCCCAACCTTAGCGAAACTGCATTATGGAGTTTCACTCTTGACAAATTTCTTGATATTAAAATTTGATTATAGATTTAGATGTGCATTTCGAAGATAAGAGTGCATGCAAACTTTCATGATCTTCAGAGTTATTTTCATCTCCTTTAAGCCAAACCCTCAAAAAACCGCATGATGGAGTTTTGCTTTTGACCAACTTCTAAGAATTGAAACTTGATCATAGATTTGGAGGTCCATTAGATAAACAAGCATGCATGCCAGCTTTCGCAATGCTCCAATCTATTTTTACCACCTTTAAGCCCAACCCTGGCTAAAAGGCATGACGAAGATTCACTTTTGAGCAGTTTCGTATAGTTGAAATTTGATCATAGATTTGAATGCCCATTTGATAGACAAGCGTGCACATGAAATTTTGAGACGTTCCAAAATATTTCACCCCCCTTAATCCCAACCTCAGCAAAACCATACAACAGAGTTTCACTTTTGACTAACTTCTTAGAATTAAAATTTGATCATAGATTTATCTTAGATTTTGGTAGATAACAGGTCACACCAACTTTCACAATGTACGCGGTTATTTTGGTCATTATTCAAGGTTGGTCAAGCAAAGTTCTAAGAGATGCTACTTTTTTGACTTTCTTGTAAGTGAAATTTGAAAGAGAATTTGGGTGCCCATTTGAGAGATAACCATGCATACACACTTTCAAGAGATTTCGAGCTATGTTGGACCTTGGTTTTCAAACTTGGTCAAACCAAGGCCTAAAATGTTGAACTTTTTTTCAATTTCTTAGAAATCAAATTTAAAAGTAGATTTAGATACCCATTTAAGAGGCACACAGAAAAACGTGAACAACGGAGTTTCACTTTTAACCAATTTATTGGAATTAAAATTTAATCATTGATTTAAATGGCATTTTGGAAGATAAGAGTGCATGCCATATTTCATGATGTTGAGAGCTATTTTCGGCATCTTTAAGCAAAACCCTAGCAAAACTGCAAGATGCAGTCTCATCTTTGTCCAAATTCTCATAATTGAAACATGATCATAGGTTTGGATGCATATTGGATAGACAAGCATGCATGCAAACGTTTGTGACGTTTCAAGCTATTTTGACCCCCTTTAAGCCCAACCCTGTTGAAACCGACGAATGAATTTCACTTTCGAGCAGTTTCTTAGAATTTAATTTTGATCATAAATTTGTATGCTCATTTGATGAACAAGTGTGCAAGCAAGATTTCGAGACATTCCAAAATATTTTCACCCTCTTTAAGCACAACCTTACAAAAACTACACAATGAAATTTCACGTTTGACTAATTTCTCAAAATTAAAATTTAATCATAGATTTATCGGCGCATTTCGTAGCAAAACCATACAACGGAGTTTTGGTTTTGACTAATTTCTCAGAATTAAAATTTGATCGTAGAATTATCTTAGCATTGGGTAGATAACAATGCACACCAACTTTCACGATGTTCGAAGTTATTTTGGTCATTATTCAAGGTTGGTCAAGCAAAGGTCTAGGAGATGCTATTTTTTTTCCTTTCTTGTAAGTGAAATTTGAAAGAGAATTTAGGTACCCATTTGAGAGATAACCATGCATACACACTTTTAGGGGATTTCGAGCTATTTTGGACCTTGGTCAAACCAAGGCCTAAAAGGTCACACATTTTTCCAATTTCTTAGAAATCAAATTTAAAAGTAGATTTAGATACCCATTTAAGAGGCACACATAAAAACGTGCAAGACGGAGTTTCACTTTGAACCAATTTCTTGGAATTAAAATTTAATCATTGAGTTAAAAGCGCATTTGGAAGATAAGAGTGAATGCCAACTTTCACGATGTTGAGAGCTATTTTCGGCATCTTTAAGCAAAACCTTAACAAAATTGCAAGATGTAGTCTCAGCTTTGACCAAATTATCAGAATTGAAACTTGATCATATGTTTGGATGCATATTGCATAGACAAGCATGCACGCCAAAAATTCACGACGTTTTGAGCTATTTTGAGCCCCTTTAAGCCCAACCCTGTCGAAACTGCATGACGGAGTTTCCTTTTCGAACGGTTTCTTAGAATTTAAATTTGATCATAAATTTGGATGCCCATTTGATGAACAAGCATGCATGCAATCTTTTGAGACATTCCAAAATATTTTCACCCCCTTTAAGCCAAACCTTAGCAAAACCGTGCAACAAAGTTTCACGTTTAAGTAATTTCTCAAAACTAAAATTTAATCGTAGATTAATTGGCGCATTTGGTAGATAAGAGTGCATGCTAACTTTCATGATGTTCGGAGCTATTTTGGTCATTATTCAAGGTTGGTCAAGTAAAAGACTAAGAGATGTTATTCTTTTAGCTTTCTTGTAAGTGAAATTTGAAAGAGAATTGAGGTACCCATTTGAGAGATAACCATGCATACAAACTTTCAAGGGATTTCGATCTATTTTGGACCTTAAGCAAACTTGGTGAAACCAATCCCTAAAAGGTTGCATTTGTTTCCAATTTCTCAAAGCCATTTTCCCCTCCTTTAAGCCAAACCTTAGTGAAATCGAACGATGAAGTTTAACTTTTGACCAAACTCTCGGAGTTGAAATTTGATCATAGATTTGGATTACCGTTTGATATAAAAACGTGCACGCCAACTTTTGCAATGGTCCGAGCTATTTGGACCCCTTCGAGCCCAACTCAGAATTGAAATTTGATCATAGATTTGGATGCCCGTTTGATAGGTAACTGTGCACTCCAACTTTCACAACGATTTGAGCTATTTTCACCCCTTGTAACCCCAACCTTAGCGAAACCGCATGACGGAGTTTCACTCTTGACAAATTTCTTGATATTAAAATTTGATTATAGAATTAGATGTGCATTTGGAAGATAAGAGTGCATGCCAACTTTCATGATGTTCAGAGTTATTTTCATCTCCTTTAAGCCAAACCCTAACAAAACCGCACGATGGAGTTTTGCTTTTGACCAACTTCTAAGAATTGAAACTTGATGATAGATTTGGATGTCCATTAGATAAACCAGCATGCACGCCAACTTTCACAATGTTCCAATCTATTTTGACCACCTTTAACCCCAACCCTAGCTAAAAGGCATGACGAAGTTTCACTTTTGAGCAGTTTCATATAGTTAAAATTTGATCATAGATTTGAATGCCCATTTGATAGTGCACATGAAATTTTGAGAGGTTCCAAAATATTTCACCCCCCTTAATCCCAACCTCAGCAAAACCATACAACAGAGTTTCACTTTTGACTAACTTCTTAGAATTAAAATTTGATCGTAGATTTATCTTAGAATTTGGTAGATAACAGCTCACACCAAGTTTCACAATCTTCGCAGTTATTTTGGTCATTGTTCAAGGTTGGTCAAGCAAAGGTCTAAGAGATGCTACTTTTTCGACTTTCTTGTAAGTGAAATTTGAAAGAGAATTTGGGTGCCCATTTGAGAGATAACCATGCATACACACTTTCAAGGGATTTCGAGCTATTTTGGACCTTGGTTTTCAAACTTGGTCAGACCAAGATCTAAAATGTTGAACTTTTTTTCAATTTCTTAGAAATCAAATTTAAAAGTAGATTTAGATACCCATTTAAGAGGCACACATAAAAACGTGAACAACGGAGTTTCACTTTTAACCAATTTATTGGAATTAAAATTTAATCATTGAGTTAAATGCGCATTTGCAAGATAAGAGTGCATGCCAACTTTCACGATGTTGAGAGCTATTTTAAGCATCTTTAAGCCAAACCCTAACAAAATTGCACGATGCAGTCTCAGCTTTGACCAAATTCTCAGAATTTAAACCTGATCAGATGTTTGGATGCATATTGGATAGACAAGCATACACGCCAACTTTCACGATGTTTCAAGCTATTTTGACCCCCTTTATGCCCAACCCTGTCGAACCGCACGACGGAGTTTAATTTTCGAACAGTTTCTTAGAATTTAAATTTGATCGTAAATTTGGATGCCCATTCGATGAACAAGCATGCATGCAAACATTTGAGACATTCCAAAATATTTTCACGCCCTTTAAGCCAAACCTTAGCAAAACCACGCAACAGAGTTTCACGTTTAAGTAATTTCTCAAAACTAAAATTTAATCGTATATTTATAGGCGCATTTGGTAGATAAGAGTGCATGCTAACTTTCATGGTGTTCGGAGCTATTTTGGTCATTATTCAAGGTTGGTCAAGTAAAATACTAAGAGATGTTACTTTTTCAGCTCTCTTGTAAGTGAAATTTGAAAGAGAATTGAGGTACCCGTTTGAGAGATAACCATGCATACAAACTTTCAAGGGATTTCGAGCTATTTTGGACCTTAAGCAAACTTGGAGAAACCAAGCCCTAAAAGGTTGCATTTATTTCCAATTTCTCAAAGCCATTTTCCCATCCTTTAAGGAAAACCTTAGCGAAATCGAACGATGAAGTTTCACTTTTGACCAAACTCTCGGAGTTGAAATTTGATCATAGATTTGGATGACCATTTGATATAAAAACGTGCACGCCAACTTTTACAATGGTCCAAGCTATTTGGACCCCTTCGAGCCCAACTCTAGCGAAAATGAACGACGAAGTTTCACTTTTGGCTAATTTCTCAAAATTGAAATTTGATCATAGATTTGGATGCCTGTTTGATAGGTAACTGTGCACTCCAACTTTCACAACGTTTTGAGATATTTTCACCCCTTGTAATCCCAACCTTAGCGAAACCGCATGATGGAGTTTCACTATTGGAAAATTTTTTGATATCAAAATTTGATTATATATTTAGATGTGCATTTGGAAGATAAGAGTGCATGCCAACTTTCATGATGTTCAGAGTTATTTTCATCTTCTTTAAGCCAAACCCTAACAAAACCACACGATGTAGTTTTGCTTTTGACCAACTTCTAAGAATTGAAACTTGATCATAGACTTGGATGGCCATTAGATAAACAAGCATGCACACCAACTTTCACAGTGTTCCAATCTATTTTGACCACCTTTAAGCCCAACCCTAGCTAAAAGGCATGACAAAGTTTCACTTTTGAGCATTTCGTATAGTTGAAATTTGATCATGGATTTGAATGCCCATTTGATAGACAAGCCTGCACACGAAATTTTGAGACGTTCCAAAATATTTCACCCCCCTTAATTCCAAGATCAGCAAAACCATACAACAGAGTTTCACTTTTGACTAACTTCTTAGAATTAAAATTTGATCATAGATTTATCTTAGAATTTGGTAGATAACAGTTCACACCAACTTTCACAATGTTCCCAGTTATTTTGGTCATTATTCAAGGTTGGTCAAGCAAAGGTCTAAGAGATGCTACTTTTTCGACTTTCTTGTAAGTGAAATTTGAAAGAGAATTTAGGTGCCCATTTGAGAGATAACCATGCATACACACTTTCAAGGGATTTCGAGCTATTTTGGACCTTGGTCAAACTTGGTCAAACTAAGGCTAAAATGTTGAACTTTTTTTCAATTTCTTAGAAATCAAATTTAAAAGTATATTTAGATACCCATTTAAGAGGCACACATAAAAACGTGAACAACGGAGTTTCACTTTTAACCAATTTATTGGAATTAAAATTTAATCATTGATTTAAAT
>LPNX010332684.1:3727-14068 GCA_001517045.1 Pseudotsuga menziesii
TGGTAAGTATTAAGATTACTTTGAAATATAAAGTATGTAATATGAAATTAATAATAAAATAAATTATACTACCCTGCATATTAGATCAATGCTATTTTGAAAAGAAATGAGCAAAAACCAACAAAAAGGACACCGACGCAAATCCCCCCAGGGGGGATGGGGAATGGGCTCGAAAGAGCCTATTCAAAAAAATAATTTTATTAACAGCAGTTACAATATCAGATAACTGATATAATTCCTCTTGATCCTTATATGGATTGAAATCAAGAGCTTACAAGGTGCGAAAATCAAAGGTTTTAGTCAAATGGGAGACCCTTGGGGGGATTTGAACGCTCCTAAGGACACTTCCGAACTGAAGATTACTTTATTTTCTATTACACCTGCTAAAATCTAGTGAGAATTTTAGAATAATATATGCCCAAAATCACTTGAAGAGTACCTTTGGATCAGCCTACCTTAACTCAAAAAAGATGAACTTAAAACTAGCTAAACAGGTGAAAAAGGAACCAAGGAAAGCTTTCCTTGGGATCTTGGCTTGCTGTTTGTACAGCCAATGAAATGTGAACTTTTATTGCAGAATATTAAATTTTATCATACATCAAATGAAACTACCTTAACAACAAGCTACGGATGTTCACTAAAATGCTTGCAAAAATATGGTAGTTTTAGCTAGATCTCTTAAATTGAACTTTATGTGCAAAAAAAAACTAAGATATAGAATTTGGAAGGGATATTACTAACTATATCTATGTTTATTTTTCTTAATGAGACAGATCAGAGTAATACAAAACCTTGAAAGTAACCAGTTTGAAGAAAATTTAAGATTTTTAAAGGAGAGAAAGGGGAAGAGAGGTGCTTGTTGTTGAAGCAGATCTCTAGAGAAAAATTGGTAGTGAAGCATCGAGGGGAATCATATTAGCAATATTTGCTGGAAATAAATGGAATCAAACCTGAACCTAGATCTTCCAGTCACGGGAAACCTGTAAGCTACAAAACAACTCCTGCAAACAAAACTATCAAATCTGAAGATACATATGAGAAGTAGATGATACAGCATGCAAATAATCTTATTTAGCATACAGGTATTAGCTCATTCAAACATATGCAGAAAAATAGAAGTCAGTAATCTTACTTACAATGATCTATCCCTATGATCTCAATAACCATTCAAGCAAACAATAGTTAAGTGCAAAAAATTGAAAAAATAACAGTTTCACCTCGAATGCAGCATGACAATGACAATCCACACATGAAAGGTACTTCACAATTGAGCCTCCAAAGCTTCTCTTTATTTCAAGAAATGAAGATCAATACATAGTTATAATGGAAATCCCTTCAGTCCAGCTCTAACTAGCTTGGAAGAGGCTGTTGTGCTTGGATATATACAAAAACTAGGAGATCCAGCACAGGGGGGGTGCAAATCTCAAGGAGATAGACCAAATATGCTTATGGAGAGTGCATCAATGCCTAATATGTGTCTAACTGAGCCATATCTGAGTCTCACTGAGTGCAATTGTCAATCGGAGAGCTGATCTGACTAACACCTCAACCTGTTGACTGAAGCATCCACCAAAACTCATCCAGATGAGCCAAAAACATGTTGAGGAGAGAGTGATGGTGAAATTCCCCATAAAGGATGCTGAAGATCAACTCTGGATCTGATTTGATCACCTCCTTCAGTCAAGGATTTGTCAGATCTAGTCAATCTGCTTCAGATCTAATTGATTTCAATCAAATCAGCTGAGAATCCATTGATCTATGATTTTGGATTTGCTCCATTATTCATCAATTTATTGATTAAAATAATCAATAATTGATTTTTTGGGCTTTTTGACCTGAGTGATGGAAAATCACTCAAAACTAGGAAATAGTGGGTCCATGGGTTTACATGGTTCTCTTAACTTGAAAATGAGCACCTACATGACTGAAACTGATTATTTAGCCCACTTTTATTAGAAAATAAATTTTTGCAATTAAACTATTGAAAAATAGCCTAAGTTTTGGAAAAATTAAATTTTAATAAAAAACACTGAAAATTTTAAAAAATTGAAAAATTGAAAAAACCTAGGGGAACTTAGACATGTTCATATGACTCGACCATGATGTCTAGCATGTTTATACATTGAAACATAGACTCTAATAACCTCAATAGGCCTAAATTCCAAGCCAACCACCCCAACTTTGGAGGTATGGAGTGAAAAACTCAGAAATTATCAATCGTTTATTCAACAACCAATAATAACCAAGGGAAAAAACACCCCGGGCTGATCAGATTGATAAATAAAGTCTAAGAGACCGAGTCTTTTACAGACACTATCATGCTAGAACATTTATTACAATTCCCCCATGGAGTATGAACATGTGATATAGTAGAACAAAGCTTCCTAGAAGCAAGACTGAAGGCTCTCTGAAGTTTGAACAAGTTATCCTTATCCAGTTCACCAGGCTCACTTGATAAAAAACCACTAAGTATAACTTAGGTGGTAACACATAACAGTGCTCATATTGTCGACCATCGTATCTGTGATCATTTTGATTGTTTGATATAATGTTTTGCTCGTTATGCTATGCTACTACATTAGTTTGGTAGACTGCCTGATAGTTCTGTCGGTTCTTCAGGTTCAACTGACAGTCGGCCGTGTTGTGAATTTTGGTCTCGCAGATGGAACACCAGGAAGCCTTACCATTCTTCATGTTGAACAGGCAGTCTTTCATTGAGTAATCTCCGTGCTCCTGGCAAATGTCGCAAAATGACTTGGTCTGTACGAATCAAACGTCCTATCGACTGTATTCGTGTCGACAATTATCTTTGGAATGGTCGACCTTCGAGCAGTTGGTGCACCAGATCTCCTAATTATTGAGGCTTAACTATTTTAGAGACTTTTGTATGTTCTCTAGTTGTTCTTCCAATCTGTGGTCCGTGGGGTAAGCGGGTATGTCCTTGTCCATCTCAACCTGAAGAGCTTTTGTTGGCACATCTTTGTAATATTTGAATGTTTCCAGACTGATGTGTCGGTGCACTTTCTGAGATAAGCCTGCAAGAAACCATTGGATTAGTAAATGTTCATCTATAACATAGTCCAGCTGGCTCAGAAGGTATTTCCAATGGTTATCTTAGTCAAGGACAGTTTCGCCTGGCTTTTGTGATGTAGTTTTTAGTTTTTTCACGGCCAGGTGTTTAGCATCTAGAGTTTTGAAAAATGACAAGAATTGTGCCTTAATCTCAACTTTTGTTTCTCTAGGTTGTCTTTTCAAAATTTTCATGTACCATGTCAATGCCCTTTTCCTCAAGGCACTGGCGAACTATGCCATTTGTCTATCTTCTTCTATAACTTGCTTGGCCTCTCAAGTCGACTCGTAGATGAACCAATGTCGTATGGGGTCCTCATTCCCCTCGTATAGAGGAATGTGAGCTGATCTATGACCCATATCTAAATCACTGTCACTGCTCTCAGGAGGTGGCAACGGTGGAGGTGGGGGTGGTGGTGAGGGTGGTGGGGTTATTTTTTTATTCGGATCTATGGGACTATGGTCGACGGAACTTGCGTTTCTGTCGGTTGTCGATTCTTCGTCGACTTGCAGTCGGTTGATGTTGACTTCTGCTATTGATGGTCCACTGCAACTATTTGTCCGCAGTTTGAAATTTTGTGTGTCTTCTAAAGCTTTATTTGGTGGTGCGGGGTGGGGATGCTCCTTTATTTGTCGGTATGAGTAAGTGGATACTTCGGTTGGAGGGTGCCACTTGAAACGTCACCCAATTTCCTTCCTCTGGTCGACGTATAATGAGGTGTCATCTAGTGTATGTTTTGTCGTCTAGTCGACTCCATATACTAAAGTCACCAGCTTGTAGTCAGAGGTCCTCTTTAACAATAATTTGTATTCAAGTACACGGATTCAATGGAGAGAGGGTTGTTCCTTCATTGGGAGCTCTTAATTGGAGAGCTTCTGGCTGCTCTATCCACAATTCTTCCTCTGTAGGGGATGCTTCTTGTTCCATGCCTTCCTCATGTCGGTCATGACTTGACTCTGGTGAATTCTCTTCTTTGTTGGTCACCCTAGAACTCCTTCCTCTATGCATATCTAAGGCTCTTTCTCTTCTTGCTTCCCTCCTCTGTTGTCTCTCTTCCCTTTCTATTTTCTGAATGTCCGACATACCTTCATATGATACTATTCTCTTGAGTTCCCTTTTAGTCGACTTCTCATTACTACTGAATGGTATCTGTTTCTAGTCGACTAGAATCCACTCTACTCTATCTTGACATATCACCAGCTACCCCCCCATAGCCTACTCGACACTTTTTAGAAATCCCAGATAGTTCGGTTTATTTTCTTAGGAAGTATTCCCACTCCCTTTTTGTAATAAATTTTTCCCACTTCCTTTGCTTCTCCGCCCAATTAGAGTTTGATGGCAGTTCATGAAGTGGTGGACGAGGTTCAACAATATGTTCTACTCTCTTCTCAATCAGGAATTTGAATAGCACGGTCGGTAAGGAACACATAAATTTTTCAGTGAGATATGTGTAAAATTTCTCCTTGACTGTTTCCACCGAAGTTCTGTCTTCGGCTACTTGCTCCTCATAGAAGTCATCGACGATTTTCTCAAACCACTTCGACAAGTTTGTTCTACCTCCTTGGATCAGTTTTTCTAGCAACTGTTGTTCTTTAGTCGCTTTCGAATTTCTCATCTAGGAGTTTCTTCAAAAGTTGGGGCACTGATTCGACAAACTTTTCATGCATCTCTGTGAAAAATATTTCTTTTGCTTGTGTGATTGTTAATCTGTTCCTTCACGCGTAATTCTACAAATAGTTTGCAACTTTACATTCCCACCAGTCCTTAATATCCTGCTCTGGTATACGAATGAATCCATAAAACACAGAGAAATGAAATGAGTTCTCATCTGACTCAACAGCCTAATATGTATGATTACAGAACGGTTACAAAATAACTACTTGTCGGTTCGGTGAACCGACACGACCTTAGGTGGCCGACCTAATCTCTAGTTTTAGTCGGCCAATCGACTTATTCAGCTATTCGACTTAAGTCGGGTCATTGAATTAGTTCACTAATCAACTAAGTCAGCTATCCTTCAAGTCGACTTATCGACTTGCTCCTTCTACACATACCATGATCTTGGCATTTCATCCAGGGTGTGAATAAAAGAATGGACCCATTCATCCTTTGGTTGCGATGCCCACAATGTTTGGCATTCTATCAAATGGTCTCTAGGGTCATTTCATCCATCATAATTCCCAGTGTGGTATGCCTTTGCATTGTTGAAGAAAACTATCATCAAGCGTCAATGTTGGGCCCATCCAGTAATTGTATTTTTGTGAGTTTCCCACTAGCATGCTGGAGTAGCCTTCAGTTCTTCTTCTAGTGCCAGCGATCACTATGGTTCTGAGACCTTTTCTTCAAATTCCATTAAGAACATAGAAATTCCAGGTATCCCTTCATAAACCAAATGGTTCTACAATCTCAATCGCAACATGGCCCAATGACTGCATGATTAATCCACACTTCCTAATGGACACCTAATGCATGCGATTTTGCCAATTTTCTAGCGAATCCTCGGAATTAGAAGACCCAGAACTAGCACTGCACCAACCGAATTCTCCATCAACCGTGGGGTGAATATAATCTTCATATATATTTTAGGAATGATCCCACCCCTTGACAACTTCATCTTTTACTCGTTCAATATATTTCCTTCCTTCATCAGGATCCATAGGTGCGATGACCGTAATATCTTGGTTCTCAAAATTCATCATCCGCTTTTTGAATTTAATGACTGCCATGCTATCATTGGTCCATCCAACCCCTTTCAAGGTGGGGTAGGAGCCTTCCCCATTAACAACTTCAATTATGTTGAAATCAACACGAGTCCTCATACCTTCAAAATCTATGACCACGTTAGATACCTGTCTAATTGGTTGCACCTTCGCCTGATTGGCTAATCGCAGCTGCACCTTCGTCTGATTGGCTAATCGTAGCTACACAAGGGACCATCCCAATGTCGGCTGCCCCATATTTTCCCATGTCTAATTTTCTAGTATATTTACGTTAGACCCTAGATCCAGAATGACTGATTTGACTTCATAGTCTCCAATATGAATATTCATACGCATCTCCTTGCCTGTCTTTTTCTTATGTAAAGAATTCACTGCGGACTCCTTACCCGAGCAACGCAACAAATTTTCAATCTTAGCCAAAACATCTAGGTCTCTTTCCAGAGACAAGCAACTCTCAAATAAGTGTTGTAAGGTACCATGCTACCGCGATGGTCCTGCATTTAGTGTGGAATCAAAAGTGGGAGGAATTTCATAGACATGTGTCTTACCAAGATTTCTTCTGATCGCATACCGTGCTCCAAAAAATGTTTCCTTTTCAGTTGCAATGTCGAACAGTGATTTCTTCTGCCCAGCTAGTCGAATCTATGGGTGGCACCCATCCCCTCCTCTTTTGGCTCCTATGTGAGTGACCACGACAACTTCAACAACCTATTTTTTGGGCTCTACTGAGATTGTCGCAACCGTCAGCCCTTGATTCTAGTTCATTGGGGATTCTGAGTCAACAACGGATTTTGGTTCAATGGGGGGTTCATAGGTTGGTTCAAAACCTGATTCTGGATTGGAACTTGATTCTAGGTCTGCAACCAATTCTGGCTTTTCAGCTGATTCTGAGTATGGACCTTGTTTGGGCTCTGCAATTTAGGAACGTTCCCAGCTTTCCATCATGCGATTAGCTATGGGAAGTTTTCAACAGTATGGTCAATCACCATACAATATGTACATGAGCACTGCAAGTCTAGGAAATCCCTCTGGTAGTGCCCAAGTAACCCACAATTATAACACTGCACTGATCCGCGACCTCGTCCTCCTCCTCTTCCAAATCCTCCTCCTCTTCCTCAAAATCCTCCATGAAATCTGCATTACTGCTGATATTTTGTCTGAGCCATCTATTGTGGTGGGGGATTCAGCTGTTTTTGAACATACTGAGCAGCTTGAACATATTGTGGTTGCGGCTATGGCATCGCTATTTGTTTATACTGCGGCTATGGCGTAAACTGTGGCTACAGTGCAAACTGTGGTTGCAGTTGCAACGATATGAATTGGATCGACGACGGTGGTGTATACTGTTGTTGTGGTCGATAGTTCACCACCAGAGGCTATACCACCTATGTTTGTTGCACTACACAATGATCTTCATCCTTCACAAGATATGAATCATATGTCCTATCCTGAAGTAGATCATATGCATGACAATCCATATCTTCATTCCTCACTGATTTACAAAAGGAACAATATAGGTTGGCTAGATTTGATACTATCTTCTACATGTAGCTACACTCGTCGTGTCTATGGCCATAGACTTGACATATGAAACACCATGGTACACTGCCACAAATTAATGGGTTCAACACTCCTGAAACAAGATAATTTTGGAAACTGGGGTAGTTATCTTTGGTATGTCCATCTGCATGACACCAAGTGCACCAAATATCATCAGAATCTTCTTTCTCCTTCTTGATGTCTTGTAACTAAATTGTTTGATTTTCCAGATGCACTTGGATTTTATTCATTCCAACTACACTCTCTCCAACCAATGAAGCTTCCAACTTCATTACGATCTCCAGAGCCTCACTCTGTGTCGCGATATTCTATTGCATTAGTGGGTGCCAGATATGAGGTATCAAGGCTGTGATGAACCACTCTTTATGCTGAACATCACTCATATCAAATATGATCCGCTCCATCAACATCTTGAATCTCTGGTCGAAATCCCACACCGTCTCATTTGGGAATCGCTTGATCTCTTTCAACACAGTGATTTACTGTGCCTCTAACTTGGGCTTTCGAAACTCTTCGATCAGTCCCTATCGAACGTCATCCAATGTTTTTTCAGGGGTCCCCTAGGAACCTGTATGAATTTCATGTACCAATCTAGTGCATGACCTCTCAGAGTGGTTGGCAGTTGGCCTTTCTTGATATCATCATTTGCAGTTTTCCTAATAGTCCATACTACTTCGTAGAGGAACTGGTACTGCTCCTGATCATCCTTTGCGTTCCCATAGAAGAAAGGTAACTTAGCGTCATCTCCTTCCATCCTTGGCCTTCTTCCTATAGACATTGATCTACTACTAGAATGTTGTTGACACGTCGGGAAAGCAGATGTAGAATTCATGTTTCTCCCTGAGTTTGAATTGGTGTGCGGAGGCATGGACACGTTGCTGCCAAGGTTTAATCTTACCACTATCCTGGGCATAGTTTAGATGTGGTCGTCTTCTTCATCACTGTAGGTTCTCTTTATCCCGTGTAGTTTTCCTTTCTGATTTTTTTGCTTCAATCACAGCATGACCTTCCCCTATCCTCTACCTCTTCTCTTGTTGAAACCTTGCTCCTCCCCTTGTACAACCACTTTCTTCCTCAGCTTCCCTCATAGTATCGCCAAAACTTGCACCCATCTACCCCTTACCTTCCCATTCATCTCCCCATTTAGTCGTAGTATCCATTTCCTGTGCACATTAGTGTTCTACTACTATAGGTGCATCTTCAGTATCCCCTTCTTGCAAACAAGCATTTTAATTGACAACTGTAGAGATAATAAGAAGCCACCTCCAGGTCCCTTGAAAAATTCCCTTTCTACCTCACTGTAGGAATTAGTAGTCTCAATGAAAAATTCAGTAATATATCCTTCTAGGATACTATCTAGCAAGACCTCAACCACGCACGATGCTCTGTTGTTAGTTTCTTGCAGTTCCTCAATCAAGTCATGGGTCCAAGATGTTGGTTCTCTTCCTTGGAAATTTGTCTTCCTATATGTAAACTGTGCCAACCACTCGTACAATATAATGGGAAACTCACAGAATAAATACTCATGAGGACCATCATGTATGTAATTCTCCAACCACTTGTCTATCGTCAATCCAAGGTTTTGATTTTCTGTGTTAGCAAATTATCCTAGCTTCTGGTCAAACCAATATTGGATTTCTGGTCGCGTTGGATGCCACATCCACTCTTGATCTTCTGATATGTCTGGATGCTACATACCATCCTCTCAGTCGTATCAAGGGCCCAACAATAGAACCATTTGTTGGTGCAAAAATCACCAACAAAACCTAGACGATAGGGGTTTTCGTACTCTTGCCACCCAGCTCACCGCAATATGCCTGAGCATCGGCCTAGTCAAGTTTTACCCTGTCTAGCAACACCTGCGGAGCGGATGAAGTCTCACCCGAGATGTTCAAGGGAGGGCTGATGGAACCAAGATTCTATAGTATATAGGAGGATTATGGAATCAATGATTCATCAACTTAATGACCAGAACAGATCATTGCACACCATTCATTCATAACTGTAACAGATCTACCAGTGTAAAACATATCGAAAAATATGACAACATTCATAAACAATAAAACATCGCTTCACAGATCAACATTTCAGATTCACTTAGCATTCATCATCATATTTACAGCAGCAGAAAGATGGAAACAGACAAAAGAAGATAACAATGATTCATATCAACATCCGTCTTATCATATTACTTCTGTGCACTCAACCATAGATAAAAAACAAATAACAATTTATCTCCAGACAAACAACAACTTGTTCTCTTTGATTCTCTCTCTCGATATTCCCATGCATACATTGATTGATATCTATCTCATTCATAATTTTTCTATATATAGGCTTGTGCCTTTACATTCATGGTCCACTTCTAACTAACTTCTAACTAATTTAACTGACTAATGACCAATATCCACAAAAAATGGTCAACAAGTACAAAAAGTGACACAAAATAGTCAAAAGTAGTCTATATTCTACCTATTTATCGATCTTAATCTTGTGCAATGTTTTCTGAGCTTAATCCAACCCCTTGCCAACAAATATTTTATACACAAATTACTTGATGTCTACTTTGATGATTGGGAAATATTTGGTCTTATAAAAGATCACATAGAAATCCTTAGAATGATGTTGGAACACTATCTCCATTACGAAATTGTCCTCAATCTGAGAAAGTGTATTTTTTGTGCACCTTTTGGGGCTCTGTTCGACCACCTGGTCTGTCATGATAGAATTTTGGTTGATCCAGTTAAAACTACAATCATCCTTGACTTACCACCACCTACCATAGTTAACTAGTTAAGAAAAACACTAGGACATAAAGGATACTACATAGATTTTATTCAAGGAAATGCATAATGGACTGCCTCGATGGAGAGATTGTTAAAAAAAGACATTAAGTTTTAGTGGACAAATGATTTCCAAGATATTCTGGATAAGTTGAAAAGAAATATGGATGTTGCACCCATAGTTTTATTTCCAGGCTGGAAAAAATAA
>LPNX010332708.1:1294-112088 GCA_001517045.1 Pseudotsuga menziesii
GAGGAGAAGCTCAGAAAAGGTCCGAATTTTACATGAGTTCAATATTGATAGATTGAATATTGTGCAACCAGCCCTTCCCCGTTCTCAAGTGCATTTAGGAAAGGGAAATAATGCCTGTGTATGCCACTTTTAGACCATTGTGGGCTCACCAGTACCATAGTCATTACAGAGAGGTCTGCGAGCACTTCATTATGCCACTCTACATGCTCATTTTTCAGAAATAATGTGACTGTATGTCAGAAGGTGCCATGCAGGTAATAGAAGAACATGCAGACTATTTCTTGACTGAAAATGACATGTATTTCAGAATGTTTGGAGGATCGAAGACACCTTTACTACTGCCCAAATATGCAACGGATTATATAGTCCATAAAGAGGCGGTCAGGTAGGTGTTCATTGAAGGAATAGGTAGTTTCTTGTTCCAACACAAGAAGACTGCATACCCTCCTTTACCATTCAAGCTAGGTAGCTACAAATTCACCAGGGTGAAACAAGATGCCGAATTCATAGAGGAACTAGGGAAGTTCCATTTTGGTGAGATGCCTTTCCGGCGAAATGATACTCTTGGTAAAATAGATGAGCACTGTAAAGAGCATAAGGTGTTTTTTGAATATACCCATCATTTCGATAAGGAAGAATATGTCTTCCAGAATTCCCCAAACATGACGGCACTAAACAGAAGATTTAAGAAGAAAATCACTACCAAAGGTGGAAAGGGTGACGAACAGGAAAAGGTAGCAGAAGAAGCCAAAAGGAGAAATGAGGAAGCTCAGAGGTTGGAAAAGGAGGCTACAGAATGGCTGCAGATGGGAGAAGAAGAAAAAAGAAAAGCTGCCCAAGAAGCAGCCGAGAAAGCAAAAGAGGCAGCCAAAGAAACAGAAGAGGTAGCTAGACAAGCAGCTGAAGAGGCAAGGAGAAAGCTAGATGAGGAGCTCCAAAAGCAGGAGGCTGAAGGAATAAAGTTAACACAGCAGTCAGCTTCTGGAATAGCAACAGGGCAGACCCAGGAGGAGGAAAACCTCGAGATTCAGACCTCTCAAGTACCTGATGCCGGCACCCCCACGGTCACCTCACTCAAATTGGTCCCTTTTGTGCAGGAAAAGGGAAAGGAAATTCCTGATTTCAACACTGTATATTATTATAGGGCAACAAAAAGAACCATGAAGAGAACCGAGAGGAAAGTAGAGTCAGAAGGTTTGTCCAGAAAGATGATAAAGGACATGGCTATGATGCTAGGAACAGACCAAGATCCTAGGTTCACGCTGAGAGCCGAGGCTGCAATGATCGATGCTTCAGAAGATAATATAAACAGGGTGATGATTGAACTAGAGTCATCTAGGAAATCCACTGCTCAGCTGAAGGATACCTTGAGAAAAGAAAGAGAGGAGGGGAACTGGTTGAAGCGGAAGTTTGAACACTTACAAAGGGAGATGAAGACTGCTGGAGCCAAATTTCAGACTCTACATGAAGAGAGACAGGCTCAGGAGACTACACAAGAACGCCTTGAGCAAGTGCAAGCAGAAGGTCAAGAGTTGAAGAAGGAGAAGGAGCAGTTGCTGCAAAAGGTGGAGGACCTAGAAGAACAGCTAAAGATCCTTATGCAGGCCAATGATCTGCATTCCCAGGAACTGAAAAAGCAACACCAAGAGCAGCTTGCCTCTCTGACTGCTGATCTAGAGGCAGCAAAGGAACAACAAGTAAATCTTCAGCCTTTCAAGGAACATATCCTGGCTCAGAAGGATAAAATGCCACAGCTGCAGACCACTCTGGAAAACGAAAGATGCAAGGTCCTTCAGATTGATAGCCGGTTGGAGGAGATCATGGAAACCTCCTCCTACTTCGTGGATAGATCCCAAGAGGTCCTTGAGGTTTTGAAGGCCAGAATAGCAAGGCTGGAAAGCAATGCAGAAAACCCCAGCAGAACTACCTGTAAAAGATCATCAAGCCCTCAAAAGAGATCATGATTTAGTAGAGTTCGTTGTCAGCACCACGAAAGACTTCAAGAAGGCTGTCAAAAGGACGCAGGGAGCATGCTCAGAATACTTCAGAAGGCTCCTTAATACGTAAAACCGATGTCAGATAGAGGCTGAGCATAGGCTTGAAGAGTTCCCGGACCATGAGGCCTTTGTAGAAATATTGCAGAAAAGATATCAAGATGCAGAGGCCAAGACGCAACAGATTAAGGCCATTGATGACCTAGTGCTGAAAAATGAAGTAGGCCACTCAGCCGTTAGCATGCAATTTCTGGAAGATCAACTTCGGCTAAGCCCAGCAAGGATAGAGGCCATAAGGAACCAAGCTGAAAAATTTGAAATCAACATTCAGTTCTTGGAGCCATGCGCATTTTAAGGCATTGCTGCTGCAGCAGCAGCGTGGAAGAAGTTCTTAGATATCCAAGCGGGACCCTCCTCATAAAGGACCGGTCAACTTTGTAATAATTTAACAATTTTGTAAAAGCTTTTTGAAAAATGAAGCGTTGGGAAAACAAAAGGTTGGGAAGCCCAAAGGTCACTTTGGGCAGCCCAACCATTTTACCTCTTTGTATAAAAGTAGGAAGCGTAGAAAGAAAAAGGGGCTTTTTCCCCAGTAAGACTGGAGGACATATTGTAAGAAGAACTATTTCCTTTTGCAATAAAAAATTACAGTTTGCATGTTTGAGAAAGGATGTGAAATTTCCTAATGTTATGCAATGGATGGCGGAAAGATGAACTACTTTATTTTTCAGCTTGTGTCCATGAATCGTGAGATCGTTCTAACTTTATGGCCTATGTCTTGTTGAATGATTTCTGATTTATTTTTGTGGAAAGTTCACCAAGAGTAATGTATGTCGCTTATATAACAATTAGCTATCTGATTGTTAGAATATTTTCTCATTCATGTGTTGTAAATATGAATATTAGCTATCTGTAATTTTTGTTTATCATACATGGAAATAACACATTACTCACAAATAATCATTCTTTTGGCTCCTTGGGGATAGATAGATAGGTGATTAGATAGTTAATTGATTTACTTCATGGCTGCATATGTGATTTAGATGTTTGTGAGCCTAAGACGAGAGGTAAGAACCTGCGCATCACATTGCGTAGTTCCTTGCATCTTTATCACCCTGCATTGTTAAGTTAGGCATGTCCATTGCATACATTTAGTCAAAATTACAAAAACTCGGTGGACCGGGCCGCAACCAATAAAACCCTTTGTTTTTGTTACCTTGACCTACGGTCGCCGAACCGCAAACTGGACGGATTCCCTACACCAAACAGTCAACGGGCTAGTTGGGAACGTTGATTGGGGAGAATCCTTTACTGTTGTCGCCTGTGAATTTCCAGGCCTCAACAGGGTCTAAAGTTGAGATTAAGAAAATGTGTTCATCGAAAAATGTATCTTCACAAACCAACTCCTCAGCCTCACTTGGGAAATCCTATATAAGCTCTGCAAAAGTTAACGATTTCTTCAATTTTGCCAAAACAAACTCGAGATCGAACTCTTGCAGGATGACAATCCATTTATTATATTTTCCCCCAATCATGCTTTGAGTGAGGATGAATTGAAATGGATTGACATGGGCTACAACCAAGGTATGGCGAAGGAGAATATAATGTCTCAACCATTGAACCGCATGTACAGTAGCTAAGGCAAGCTTCTCAACATGAGAATAACGAATCTCTATGTCAATAAGATTCTGGCTCAGATAGTATATGACATGCTCTTGGATCTCCTCATCCTCTTGAACCAAAACCATACCAATCGTCTCCATGGACACGGCCACATAAAGTAGGAAATCACGGCTATAGTCTGGGGGACTAATCACCGAGGTCGATGCTAGGGCTTGCTTGAGTGCATCAAAGGACTCCTAGGCTCGCTCATCCCAACAAAAGGTGGTGTCCTTCTTCAAAAGATGCATGAAGCCTCTAGTCAAATTGGCAAAATCGAAAACGAATATCCGTAAGAAGTTTTCCATGCCTTACAAACATTGAAGATGACGAATATTTTTCGGGGGAGACAACTGAAGTATTGCCTCTACCTTCAAAGGGTCGACTCTTATACCCTCTTTAGACACAATGAATTCTAACAAGCGACCTGACTTCAAACAAAAGATGCACTTGTGAGGATTTAACCTGACCAAATAATGGCAGCATCTTTTGAATACCAATCTCAAATCATAAGAATGACACATTCTCATACGAGAATGAGCAGCAAGGTCATCCAAAAATACTTTGATAATTGATTTGAGATCGTGGAAAATCAAGGTCATGGCCCGCTGAAAAGTAGCTCCGGCTTTCTTAAGGCCAAAAGGCATTTTTCGATACGCAAAAGTTCCCCAAGGACAAATAAATGCAGTCTTATGTTGGTCCTCAGGTTTAATTTGGATCTGATTATATCTGAAAAAACTGTCCATGAAGGAAAAAACCTTGCTACCCGCACACTCATCCAAAATATGATCAATAAATGGTGTGGGGAAATTGTCCTTAGGACAACCACGACTCAATTCATGGAAATTATTACATATGCATATCTCTCCCTGCTTCTTATCAACCACAACGAGGTTTGAAACCCACTCCATCAAGGGAACGGGATAGATAAAACCAGCTTTCAACGGTTTCTCTATCTTTGCCTTAATCACAGGTGCTTTCCTAGGATTCAGTGCACACAAGTGTTGCTGAACGGGCTTAGCATTGGGATAAGTCTTAATCTCGTGTTCGACAATACGAGGGTCGATACCTGGCATTTCATCGTAAGATCAAGAAAAGATATCACAGAATTCTTTAAACAGCTCGGTGTATTCTTGAATCTCAGCATGGGAACATTCTGCCCCAATATAGACATTCTCTATCCTGCCAGGATCGTGAGAGATATTGATAGGAATTGTTGAAGATATGTTTGCCATGTTTCCATCAGCCATCGAACTAGGAGAGCTTAATGGAACCATAGGAATACCAATTCTCTCACTAAGAACCTCCCTAAAGTCCTCATGCTCCAAGCAGTCAAGCTTTGGAAGGAAGTAAGATATATGATGGAGTTCTTCCCATGGTGGCCCAACTCCCAACATGGCCTCAATAATCGCTTCATTTGAAGGGAAAACACTATCAAGGCAGTTGTGCATGTGAGAAGACTGTACTGCCCATGCCAGCATCACATAAGGGTCCTCTTCTTCCATTCACGAAGAGGAAATACTAGGCTCTGCAACACTCTCAAGATTAGCTTGATAAGCTACCATAGTTGCAGGCAATGGAACGTCCATCACGATGGGCTCACTCGGAGTACTCAGTGTAGGAAGAATCCAAGGATATTCCATATGACTCATGCGAAAAGACACCGATCTCATAGATGTCGAAGCCTCATTAGAACTAGACCCTATCATAAGGATCGGTGCAGGACAACTAAAGCTTCCCATGAGGGATGGATACATGCCTACACCCACGCTCCCAGTTGCCAGCTGAGAGTGCTCAACAATCGGGATCGAAGCTCTCGAAGATGTGGTAATAGACGGATTCTTGAATGACATTTGATTAATCATGACTATATTCCCATTAAATGGAAAGCATACAACGTGAAATAGGGAAGAAGCTACGGCTTGCATACTGTACATCCAATTCCTACCCAACAAGAGATTGTAGTCAAGGGGTGCATCAACCACCTTGGCCTCTATCACAACGGTCTTCCCTCCCAAACGGACCTTAAGGAAAGGAAGGATCCCATGTGGCCTAAACAATCTCCCATCGAATGCAGTTAACATGGTCATTGATTTAGACAGCTCAGGGGAACCTAAACCCTTCCAACATGATAAAGACATCACAGAAGAAGCAGTGCCTTCGTCAATCACAGTGCACTTGATGGTCATGTTAAGACATTCTACATGAATCAAAAGAGGAACATAGAAAGGAAATCAAGGCTGAAGTCCTGCGGTTTCAAATTTAATCACAGAGGAAGAATTATCATCATCCACACCAAGGGCAGAAAGCAAAGCCTTCCTTTGCGAAGGACAACTCTAAAGCACTTCCAGTGTAGACATCGCACAAGGAGTGTGGCCCAAATCCTCGACAACTGAATAGTTCTGGGCGGCTCAGGCATTAGGATTGTGCCCTGAACGCTTAAGGACTCCCTTAGGAATGCGAGGTGCAGCTTTAGGTTTATCCACAAGTTTATCAATATGCAAAGGAGACCCTAGTGGATCAAGTTCCTTTCCTGGGCTGGGTTGTGATGAACCATAGTCTTTCGCACAGGTCACAACTTTCGCAGCACATGCCATGTTAATGCAACCGTGACCACTACCCTCTGGAAGATCTTGATCATCACTAGATTGATCATGGGTCCTCAAGTTCATATTTTGATTGTGAGGTAAAGGGTTAGTCAGCACAGCTAGACCCTGTGCCAAGAATCTCGAGGCTTCATCGATACAAGGGCACACGTAAGTGAGGTGATTGTCCTTACACAACTTGCAAGGGAATTTAACCTTACATTTAGGTTACTTGTCCTCCCCAGCATTACGAGCGTTCTTGTCATTATTATTAGCATTCTCATTCCTATTCCCACCCTTACGATTATTCTTGCCCTTCTTTTTATTCCGTCCGGGCTGCTAGTTACCCTTATAGTCCGATGATTGCACCGAAAGCACACTCGCCGTTTGGGTGGGTTGAGACGAAGTCGTGGCTTGTCCCGAAGCAGATTGGTTGATTAAAAATTGACTTACTTGTTTTGCAAATGAATCCATAGGTTTAGCACTCGCACAACCAACAATGCCATCAGCATGTGGTCGAGGTTTAACTTTGGGGTCGAAACTAGAACACGGAGCATTGGGAATGACCTCATATAACAAACCGGACTGAGCATAAATCAAATCCAGTTCCTATGCCCTAAAAATCACTTGTTCCTCATTTTGTACTCTGGATGTAGAAACATCCTTCGCTATATATGGCAATAACGACTTAAGGAACCATTCGAGGAGGAATTCCGGTGGTATAAAGGCTTTAACTAACCTCTTCCGTCTACGCCATTCTTGGATATGATCTAAGATGTGAGTGGATTTATCCTGCTGAAATGTTGACAAGAGTTCAGTACCAACGTCATAACGCACTGGTATCTGGAAGTGGTTAAGAAAAGTCATCGCTAGGTCATCGAACAAAGCGAATGCCCCCCTAGGTAGCTCTATATACCATTTCGCAGCAGGTCCTGTAAGGGTGCATTGAAACAGCCTTAAACGGATGGAAACCTGGTGTAAGGAATTCGAAGAGCACCATAGGTGGAAGGTAGTAACATGTTTTCTCAAATCCTCTCCCAGTTTTCCCTCGAATTTGCGTATGTCTGAGGGAAGCTTAGTAGGGACAGCTAGCCAAGTTGAGTCATGAGCTACAGGATTGTTCGTCAATCTCAACAAGTCAGGAAGATTTAGCATTGCAAGGAAAGGGAGGCTAGGATGATGAGGTCAATGGACCGCTCCTTGATAGTTTTGATTCACATAGGTCTGATTACCACCATGGCCTTAGCCATAGTGCCGTCCTCCCATTTGACCCGTATAGGGTGGCATGGAAGCACCATAGTGTGGTGTACCTTGACTATTCGGAGCTACAAAGCTGTAATTTGGAGAGTAATCAGGTTCTTGATTCCCGCCCCCATAAGGTGAAGAACCCTGTCCATACTACGTCCCATAATAGGGTCCATAATTCATCGCATGAGATGTCCCATGAGACACTCCGTAAGTAGGAATATACGCTCTGGAAGTAGGAGTGTGACCTATAGAAGTATGACCATGACCTTCCAAAACAACGAGTAGCGCATGTACCTGAGAGACATCCGGTCTAGTAACCGCAGCACGGACATGACTCGTAGCAATGTTCTGTCTTGAAGGACCACGTGAATGAGGTGGAGGGTGAACATTTGAAGAACTAGGGATAGAGGACGAAGGGATCTGTGTAATTATGTATGTACTATTCCCTATAGTCACTCGTCTCGGATCTGGTATCCTAATAGGATCACTAACCCTAGACCTAGGAGGAATATGTGATGTAACTTCCACCACCAATATGGAAGGTGCAATGTGACTAGTGCTCCCAAACCTCTCCGCATGGTAAGGACTAAGAGTGCCCCCAGGCATAGTGTTAGGTTCGAACTCAGATTTGACATGGAATGCCAAATCATGTTTGGGAAAACCAGACATACCATAACTTCCATAACTAGTGCTCGTAGGTTCAAAATGAGTCTCATCATCCTCCAGCATTCCATACTGGCTATGCGTCAATGGGGAATCAACCCTAGAGTAAGTAGGCCTATCATGAAAGGTTCCTATCTCAGAAATCACGGGCCTTAACTCAATCAAATCGGGTGAAGGATCATAGTTAGGAGTAAACTCCCCATCTTCCACATTGGGAGAAGGTGGTTCAGGAATACCTTCCATATGGTATCCCATGGTGTGTGAATCAATGTGCGAAGTAGTCCGCCTGGACTGTCTATTTATCTCTCCCAAAGGAGGAGGAGATGTAGAAGGCGAAAGTATGGCTAAACGACGAGAACGTTGAGGAGCCGCACCCGAATCCACAATGACTCAAAAAATATAAAAGACTCTTTATCTACACAAACCCTAGGCAAGCTATCATGCACAGAGAAATCACCAATAAAATCTAAAGCCAAACACAAGCAATCAAGGGTAGGATAAGTGAGCTCCCAAATGAAGCAGGTATGTCTCACCTAGGAGAGGCTTGAGACTCCCATACACAACAATCGGAGGTACATAACCAATTATTGTGTCCCTCAGATTCAACATGTAAACTGACTATGCTGTCCAACCCCAACCTGTCCGAGACACCCGTAGAATAACCCCTGCAAAGTACCCCCTTGATATCCTAGGTAAAGTCACTAAGGTCACCTCAATATAATCAATGCTCAGGAAGACAGTCGCAGGTGGGATTGACCATATGGGAAGGGTAGAAAAGCTCGAAACTCTCGAAAGAGCCCCCAGATATGAATACAATCCTGGAAATATCTTTGGTGCTACTCAGTTATGACTAGGGGTCATCCCAATCAATAACCGCTCACACTGCCTCGTGCTTAACTCCCTTTTGAGAGGAGGATCCTGAGAAACATTGGTTATACCAAGGAATTTCACACACTCACCTGGACAGACACATACATGTTGTTGTTTAGTGGTTGGGGAGAATTAACTCGCAATTAACTATTCCAAGACCCTAAAACCTAATATTGTTGGTGAACCCTATCAAATAAAATAGTGTAGTTCATTTTAATTAAGCGTTGATTTTAATTGGCTTTATTACTCAAAAGAGGTATATAGCCGTGCAACTAATGGTGTTATGACACAACATGAAGTAAAATGCACACCTAACAATCAATGCAAATGCATTTTGTCCATGAAAAAGAGGGTATGCTACTACATGAAATGCACAATTTTATTCAAATGATAAATGCAAGCTTTCCTATATGAAATCCTGACTAATACTCCAAAGCAAATCTAGTGCAAGTACTATGCAAAATGCAAAATGAAATGCATGATGATAAGTAAATATTTTTGGATTTTTTGAAATAAAAATGAGATATAAAAGCAAAAGAATGATTCTAAAACCCCCAGACTCTGCAAGCACACTCAAGCAGCACTCAAGCAAAGCACTAAGGTAAAAGAAGTCTAATGCACTAATCCCAAAACAAAAAATCAAAAATGCAATGACAAGAACATTCTTAAAAAATTTACCCTAAAAAAAGGTCTCTGGTAAGAAACAAATGTGTATACAAACTCTGGTAGTATCAAAGGAGACTCAACAATCATCAAAATTCACCCAGCAACCATTCAACTTCCTCTAAAAGGAAAAACTAAGGGCATACGCAACTATTAGCAGTAAACCCATGTGTGTACGCAGAAATAGCAATGAAACCCACGTATATACGCAACTGTGAGTTCAAAACTCGTGTACAGGAAGAAAGGTGCATAAAAACAAAGGAAAATAGACAAGTTGAGACAAACTTCACACCAATCAGACACTACCAGGAAAACATGCCCCCAGACCCGACACAGAAACCAAAGAAAAAGAGCAATTCAAAGTCATTGAATGCCGATAGAAAACCCCCAAAGGACAACTACTAGGATGTCCCCAATGGAGTCGCCAATTCTGTTACAGAGAGAAATTCTTATGGCTTGGGGTACCACAACAGACAGCTTGACTCCAGAAATCAATCATTTCCAATATGGAATAGAAATTAAATATCTAACACTAAAGGATCAGACCTCGTTCCTTATTCTGGACGGTTGAAGTAGATCCCTGTTGAGCTTTCAACTTCTGCTTGAATTGATAAATCACTTCCTCAACAACAAGTAAACAAGACAAGCATACTATATATATTGGTGTTAGATCTATTCTAGCATATATAATCAACAATGTATAAGCATTTGAAAACATCCATGGATAAAATATTCATTCAAACATACATTATTGGATAGGAAAATATATTTCTATTAATATAAAATTAGAGATTACAATGGATACAACCTCTGTCGGCACGTCTGTGAATCGAAGAAACTGAATCCCCCACTTGGGCCTCCACCGCCTCAACCCTCCATCTCTCGATAGCAAACTCACAAGCAAAAGGCAAGCTTGGGAAGAACACAAAAGTGCTCCAAGGGACAAAGGGATGCAGACTCAAGCACAAGTTCCGACAACAATGGACTATAGTTTCTTTGCTCTCAATTCTCTCATATGCCTTCAATGTACCAAAGATTTTCTTATATAGCTTTTCAAAGGGGTAATGAAAGGTCAAATCCGAGCGATCTCAAGGCATAGGGAAGGCCAGGAGTCAAGTGAGTCGGATCCATATCAAGGAAAACTCCAAAAGGATTTGGATTATGCACACATCCTGATGTATGCGGTTTTAGGGGTCAAACCCACGTATATACGCGATTATAGGTTTAAAAGTCGCGTGTATTAATTTTCACGTGTTTTTAGGGATGGTCAAGGAAATATCAAAGGACAAAAAATGGTCCAAGGGGTCTAAGGAGTCTGTAGAGGGACAGGGGAAGGCCATACAAGTGTGATTCACCTAGAGTGGTAAAATCAGCTATAACAACTGTGTATGTTGAGCTTTCTCCATACCCTCTTGGATCCATTCCTCCTTTTTTACAACCATTAGTGGAGACGACTGGAGAACCAGACCATGGAGTTGGTTGACCATTTCCTCAAACAGCTACAATGTCCCATGTTACTGAAATGTATGATTGTTCTTGTTTTCCATTAGTTAGAAAAAATATATAAAAAAAAATCATAAAAAATATTGTTGTCACTGAAACTGCTTATTTCTACAAGTTGAGGTTGAGAAATCCCTCGCACCATGAACTCTACCCTATGATTCAGCTAACCTAGGGTAGGTGCTTTTGCACACACTAGAAGATAAATCCCCACTACTCTTTATGAATGCTGAATTTAATGTTCCAAATTGATGGTTTGAAAAACAATGCAAAATTCTAAATATCTTTCAAAATTCTAAAAATGACAAGCATTTACACTTGAGATCCACTTTCTCTTTCACAAAACTGCCCAAAAGCGCAAGTGAAGAGGATACTCATGGATTGACAATATGCTTCAAATTTTCAAAAGATTCCAACTACACTTGATATCCTTGTTTCTCGTTCACAGGACCACCTGAAAGTGCAAGTGAAGAGGATACGCAAGGCTCGAAATTTTGCTAAAAAATAATACTATACTATTACACTTGAGATCCCTATTTCTCTTTCACACGATTGCCTGAAGTTGTGAATGAAGAGGATACATAGGGATCGAATCACAATGTATCACAAGAAATTTGAGAGTGAAAAACAAACTCCTCTAATTTTGCTTCAAGAAATTCAAATTAATCTATCCAATAGAAACATTTACTTGTTCAAGCCATTTTCTTATGTTTTGGAGGAATTTTTTTTGAATTTATCTCAAGTGAGAGGTCCAAATTTTTGAATTTTTTTGTGAATCTGATTTAATTGATGTTTCTATCCGTGTCTTGACTATGATTTCAAAGTGTGTATTTGATCAACAAGTATATGTAATTTCAAAATCAAAGGGCCTAAGGTTAATGAGTTCAAAAACATGTGATGTTCTTCATTCTTGGATATATTTTCTTTGCAAATAGTGATTTAAAGGCCCCAAATTAATCAAAACTTCATCTAATAATAGTGAAATAATGGATATATATGCAAAATATCACCTAATACATTCATCTCTAAGCAATATTTAATAGAAAATTTGAACAAAAAACTCAAAAATTACTAATGAAATTGATATTCCAAGTTTTTTAAAGAAGGTTCAAAGCCTCCCAAATTCAAATGAAAATATCCCAAATCCTCTCAATATTGCTTCTAGCAGGTCTTAACAAGTGTTTGGTTGTCAACTTAAGGTCTGTAAAGTCTACCCTTATCCCAATCAAAGGCCTAAATCAATGATTTTAATTTTTTTTTCATTTTCAAGCTAGATGCATACCAATCTTTAAAATCTTTTAAAGATCCTCAAATATTGATCAAAATAGATGAAAATACTATCCAAAATATCTCTTAGAGGATTGCTAAGCTATCTACAGTATAAGAAACCCATAAAAATGGTCCAAAACTAAAGATTCCACAATAATAAAAAATCATGATCCTGTGACTTTTCCTTATTGTGGTTGGCACACTATTGTATTGATACACAGAGTGTCACTGATGCACTTAGGTGATTCAAACAAGGCATTATGAGAGGATGTCGCTCTTTGTAGGATATGTAAGGGCATCGACAAGATTAATTAAAAAAAAATATTAGATCCCAAATTTTTGGAAATTTAAAACTCTAAAGGTGGAATCAGGATGGTTTTGGACTCCAGATATGGGCTAATGTCTATAAAAATAAAGATCAAGCATGCATTTAAAGATCCAAAGGCAAGAAACACCCAAAATGAGGAAAAACTCAAAAAATCAAGAATTAAACCCCAAGATCCCTAGTATGGTCACCAATTTGTTAATAGAGATCCTTGCAAGGATGTGTCTACAACATTCTCTATCCTTTACTATAGGTGGGTGAGTCCTAATCGACAGAAATACATGCAATAATTTGAAAGTTTCTTAATATTCCTAAGCTTTTTCAAAGAGCAGAGAGGGGGGAATAAAGGAAAGAACATCTTGAAGTGCGTCGCTTGTAGAAGATCCCCTTGCTTGAGCATCCATGGCCTTTAGGCATCCATTTGCAGACTTCTTTCTATTTCCTTACCTATAGCTCTACATCTATGAACCTTAAAAACTTTGAAAAACTTGAAAACTATCTACCAAGTCTTGAACTCAAAATTAGTTTTAACACATAGATTCAATCTCAAAATTTGGGGGGAATTAGAATTGCATCATATTGAGAATAGGAAGAAAGTGCTTACAACCCAATTATGGAGGCGAACCCCTTCTCCTTTACTTTAACCATCCTTCTCCATCCATGCCAATGATCACCAAGATCTTGATGTGGAAAATAATGTTTCTATCCTTCAAATTCTTTAGCATGCCTTTGATTTTTCTTTGTGTCTCTTCTCCTTCACCTCATATGTATTTCTTATATAACATTTGGATTTGTGTGCCCAATCGCTAAGCATGAATGTGGGATTAATATTTTTTTATAAATTTTTATTATTTTTTCAAAAAAACCCACTTTACTAAGTTTTTCATGAATTTTACATGAATTTCCACGGTTTTAGGACAATTAATACATATGACAAGTATTCTTTCCACTTCAGAAGTTGTGGAAACTAGGTTTTGTCTCTTAATTAGTCTTGATCTTGAATAATTTAGAACAACCTTTGTCTTCACATGCTTCTTCCTTTACAGAAGTAGTGGGCTGATGAGAGATCAAAGCTTGCGGGAAAAATGAAGATATGTTTTCAGACCATCATCTTCAAGGGTGTTAATTTTATTGTTAACATCTATCCTATTATTCATATTTTATTCACAACCCTTTTTCCATTATGTATTCAATTAAATATTTCAAGTTTTAAACCAATATATTTATCTTATATAAAACTATACTTTTTAAATTTTAATTTACAAATCATACATTCACTTAAAATTAGAAACATCAATTAACTTAAAATTATTTTGTTACCTTTCTATTTGCAAGTTCTATTGATTTTTCACAAAAACATAAAAACTAATATAAGACCTCCTTGGAACTCTATTGTTTAGTAATAAAACAACTCTTTTAGAGCTCTATATTCTGATATTAAAATAAAATAAATCAAATGGGGTAGCCGGAGTAGGCTCTATTCACAGAGATCACTCCTCCCACCATTTAAAATAATATATTTGTGCAACAAAAAGGGTGTGAACCCTCTCGAAGAGGGATCGCTCCCTTTCTACAAAACATAAATCTATTTATATGAATGCTATGATGTCAAAGTAAGGGAGGCCTTCAGAGTTATAATTAAAAGAACATATAAAGGGGAAATGTTATAAACAATTATAGATATATGGGGGATCGCCCTTTGTCTGAACAATAAATAGATCATAGCAACGAATTAGAATATACGTATGGATTGACTCCTCTCAAGGGAGGTCGCCTAGACATTTCATAGAAGCACACATAAATGCACCTACATAGTAACACAAGGTTGATCCTCTATGGGAGGTCTCCTTTGCTCAGGAAATATTCAACGACAAAACACAAATATAAAAAGAGAGCATGCTGCTCTATAGAAAACATTATACATAATTCATATAAAGAGAGGTGTTTGGTTCTTAAAATCTCATTGCACATAATACCCATTAAAAAACACTAGGATTTCAAAAATCTCTACATAGAAAAAATATAGAAAAAGCCTATATAAGAGTCACACGTCTTTATGTAGCAGGATGCCTTTCTTTATGTAGCAGGGATAGGTATTGTTTGGGGTTGAATTCCCATACAGTTTGCCCTTTCTACATAGTCAACTTAACTATCATTCGTTCTCATTAAATTGTGAATGGGAGAAGCCATCAGTTTTTGGGAAATGCAATTTTGACTTATGGGGCAAGTTATTTCCCAAAAATGTTGCCCATTCCCTCATGCATGGAGGGGGGTTGTCTTTCCCCACCTTTTTGTAGCTCCTGGCATTCTCCATTCATGCTTTTCATCTTCCTCATCATTTTCTCTAATTCATGTGAGCTCTCTCAAGCAGCTAGAGATTCTTGTGTGTATCCATCCACGATTCTAGTTGTTTACCTCATCTTTCCCATGGATGGGAGGTCATTTTTGTAATGCTCAGGGATTGGGTTATCTTCCTCACGTTTTCCTTCCATTTTCCTCAAGTTGGAAATTTGTTTTTGATAATGCCATCGAGTGGGAGAAGAGACCGTTTTGGTCATGTTAGGGCCCTAAACGACTCTGGAAATCAAATTGCACAGGCTAAGCTGTTTTACCCAATTTACATTCCTGATTTTGGCCTCTTTGATGTTTTCCTTCAATCCCAGAATTTTGTATTCTGCTATGTGTGCATATTTTTCTTTGATATGAACTAGTTTGGGAGTGGAAATGGGATCTGAATTAACTTGATAAACCTAGTGTGAGAAGGCCTCATAGACAGATCTAGGGGGATGGTTTTCTTCTTTGCACACCCTAAATAGCACTGATTGGGAAGGCATATCCTGAGGGACTATGTAGCAGAGAAGAGGATGCTTCCTTGTGTTGGGTGTGTAGGTGTTTTAGAAGCCAGGCTAGATTTGGTGCAGGTGTCTATAGCTTTGTGGTTGAGCTCACTAGCTTAACAGTCAGCCTTTCCAACTCCTTTGCAGCCTGATAAACCCAACTATGTTGGATTGGCTGAGTTCTTGTTATATCCTTGGCTATGTGTGAAGTCTATTACTGTTCCCTTATTCCTTGTGGGAATCATGCCCAGCTTGGGGGTGGCAGTGCTACTGAGAAATTGATGAGCACACTGGCCTATGGTTGGGTGGAACGTTGCAGTGACGTAACTGGTTGCAGGACAAGCTTCTTCTAAGATAAGTATCTCTTGTCTATTTTATCTCTGCAACGGTATGTGCTTATTGATTAATATGAACATGTTAAATGGCATTGAATGAATGTTTTTTGCTTTCGTTGTATATTAATGATTTATGCATCTATGCATGATTTTAATTCAATGCATTTCATATTATGTTTATGCGTTTAGTTTTCTTGGATCGATAGCAGCATGGTCGCATTCCCTCGCTAGTAGACGGGAGGGGACGTGACGTTTCTTCTATGGGATAAGGAAGCATAGTGGTATTGAAGTATCCAACTGTTAGTATGAGCCTAAGCATCCCAGGTTACGTTGAAGACCTGTGCGATAGAGTATGTTCCTCAAAGTGTTGAGTAAATCTTAGCAAAATGGTAAGATATTGTTGAAACCTTTGTTGTACACAACCAAGATTTGCAATCCTAGGAAAAATAGAGCCTGTAGGTAAATGATCTAAGGTTTGGGTGATATTTCTATGCACACATTGGTATAGCACCTGTAGGAAAGTGACACCTGAGGGACTATTGACTTGTGAATGGGTGCCTTCTTAGTGTTGTGCGGGGAGGGTTTTGTTGACCCCAATCTAATTGAATTTGCGCAATGTATTCGTGGTTCTGGAGGACAACAAAATATCACTATTTTTCCTATTTGGTTTATCGTGATCTCTCAAGAATGGGTAAAGTATTTCACATCGATTGGGTTGAGGTCCAATAGCATTTGCATGACCTTTTGATGAAATAATGGGGTTTGAGTGGTATTTATACTCACACAATAGAATATCACCTACATGGTGTTGTGTGGGGTGGATATTATGGACCTAAAGCTAACTGAGTTTACATGGGGTCGATTAATGGTAATGAGTACCAAAGTGGTATAGATCATGAAGCGAGATAAGTGACTAGTGAAGGCCGAGACCTCTTGGTGGAATGGAAGGGTTTGAGTGGTATTTGTATGTACACACTGGAACATCACTTGGAGGAAGGTGACACCTAAGGGACTGTTGAGTGATGAAGGGATACCTTCAAGTGCTTAGTGAACATATAATGGCTATACAAAAGAGCAAATGACAAGTGCAAAAGTGCACAGATTAAAGTATTGGGTCCATAGTGCGTTTCGCAGTAGGTTAAGGATATGCAATGCGAACTGTTGCAAAAAAAAATAATTCATTTCTAGACACAAAAGCCATTGTGGTAGTTTCCTAGTTATTTTTCAATGATTTTTTGGGTCCTATACTTTTGGCACCGTTTTGAGGCCCTAAAAGATGTTTTTTGGCAATTCAGGTGGCCAAATTAAAGCTGATGACATGCATTTGGACACAATCAAAATTTATAAAGATTATATAGACATTTCCAATGAGCTATCGAGTGCCCAAATCAAAGATTGTATGCTAAAGTTATGACACCAGAAAGTTGACTGTTCAACTTACCACCTTGGGGTCACAAACTTTATGACGGTTCATCTTCTAAGGTTATGTTTTGGAATTTTGTGGTTCTCCCCCCGTCCTTATTGTAAATAGGCTCCTTTGGTCTTATTTTGTATTCAAATTGGGATGGATGAGCATAGAATCCACATCTCTTCTCAGAGATAGCTACCACCATTCTAGCGATTGCATTACAGTTTGTTCTATTTCCGCCATTTAATAGAATATGTGTTTATTGTATCTCTGTTGTGTTTGCAAAATGTCTATGTTTATTATTATGTAAATGTTATTTTATTTTGTTCACACATAAATACATATCAATAGCATCAGAGCAATCTGCTCTTTGATTGTTTCTCGACACATGCCCTCGATGAGGTCCGAGTATAGAGAGTTTGGTCTCGGAAAGATCACCTTTTCTTTCCTTACGACAATCTCCCATGTCCAAAATTGGTGGGGTACTTATTGAGAGAAAAAATCATCATACGAATTTGGAATGTTTGAGACAAATGCCACTTGGGCCTCTTTAGTAGATGTCGTCAAGGAACAGTATTACCCTGTGGGAAACTATGATGACCAGTACACTAAATGGACCATTCTGCATCGACTAGACAGTGTCGGAGTACACGAACAACTTTCATACCTTGCGCAGAAAGCTGGGTATCAAGGACTTCGAGTGACACATGTTAAAATATCGCAGTAGTCTACATTGATACATCCATACTGAGATGGACTTCCTCGACATATCTTCACTTGGATCTATCTATCCGTATGTAGTCAAAATCAAGGAGAAATAACGACAAAAGAACAAGTGAGACTCAGGACCTGCGAATCCACCATAGAAGCAAGGCAAAGGATACCCTGGCCCACAGAACAAAGGAAAAGTAAAGGAAAACCAGTCTTCGCCTCAAGCAAAGAAGGGGTATGGAAAGACAAATAAGGACACCAAGAAGTGGTGTGAATTTCATAAAATCCCTTGGTGCAACATTGATGAATTTTGCTCAAAGCAGTCATTAGTGGCCGAGATCAAATATTTAGAATCAGATATTTATTTTGATTATGAACCCAATGCTACAGCCTCGGACAATGGGAGGCATATCATTGATGCAGACCCCACTGGCACTTTTGCTACCACACAAATTCAACTAGAGGAGCGTGAAGACTCATAGGCAGAGGAGCGCCTTTTCCACTCGCAGATGTGGGTGAATGGAATCCCACTACATTTAGTTGTTGACAATGACAGCCAAAATGACTTGATCTCAACAGAAGGCATCAAGAGATTGGAGCTTTCGAAAACACCACACTCGCAACCTTACAACATTGGTTGGCTAAGCCAAGGACGAGGTATCCGCATTACTCAGCAATGCATCCGACCATATGGAATCAACCCCTTCAAATACGAGGTACTATATGATGTGGCCCTACTTGAAGTCTGTGATATTCTTTTAGGACAGTGATATATGTGGAAGCGTCATGTTGTATATGAGTCATGGCCTCGCAGTTTCATTGTTACTTTAGGAGGAAAAATCTATCAGATACTAGAGACAGTTGCACCTAACACAGTCTTGCAAGGTAGAAAGATAATCTCCCACACTAGGAAATTATTCCTCTTCGGAATTGCGTCTGAAGGAGAACGTCAGATCACCTCCACACCCTCTGCACAGGGTATCTATGTTCATCAGACTCAAGAAGAAAATAGAGTTATTATTTCCTCATCCATCTAAGTACCTCTACGATGAGAGGCCACACATTCAAGGTGCTACTTCAAAAACAAATAATCCATAAAATAATTACATCCCTCTCGGGATGTCAGCAAAAGGAAACCTCTTCACTTCATCAAATGTCGCACCAAGAGATCAACTCACCACACAGTTCGAGATATGTTATAGGATCCGATGCAATGGAGACCATTTCTTCCTAAGAAGGGAGGATTCATCTAGATGGAAAATTGTGGCCACCCATCTATTCCACTGGCTCAAAACAATTTTCCATTGTGGCAGTTTCCTAGTTAATGTTTTACAGTTTTTCGAGTCCCAAGCTTCTGGGGCCATTTTGAGGCCCTAAATGATGTTTTTTGGTGATTTGGGTAGCCCAATGGTTGCCAACAAAATTATTTTTTAGACACAATTGAAAGTTTCAAAGCTCATATAGATCTTTCCAACAAGCTATCGAATTCCCAGATTGAAGATCATATGCAAAAGCTATGACCCCAGGGAGTTGACAGTTCAACTTACCGCCTTGAGGCCGCAAACTTTATGACGGCTCATCTTCTAGGGTTATGTTTTGGAATTTTTGGGTTCTCTCCCTCCTTCTTATTATAAATAGGCCCCTTTGGAATAATTTTGTATTCATCTTGGCACAAATGAGCGTAGCAGACACATCTCTTCTCAGAGATAGCTACCACTATTCTAGCGATTGTATTATGGTTTGTTCTCTTTTGGCCATTTAATAGAATATGTGTTTACTGTATCTCTGTTGTCTTTGCATAATGTATGCGTTAATGATTATGTAAATGTTATTTCATTTTGTTCACACACAAATCCAAATGAACGGTATCAGAGCAATCTTCTCTGTGATTGTTTCTCGGTGCATGCCCCCGACGAGGTCTGAGTATAGAGAGTTTGGTCTCGAACTAGTTTCACTTTATCACTCTCTCTGTCCCAAATGACCTCCCATGGCAGAAGAAAAGAGAGACAAAGCAGGAGATCCTACCAAATAGTTGCTCAGGGAATCCCTTGTACGACAGAGGAACGAGATGATGGACACTTTCACCAAAACTCTTCTACAAATACCGGCAGTAGCAAGTACATAATAAACGAACAACCAATTCAGGGATTCAACTCCATTCAAGGTACAAGTTAACTTTGATATTCCTTTATTTGAAGGATGGATCGATGCAGATGCCCTAAATAATTGGTTGAATGTTCTAGAAGGTTATTTCTCTATACATAATTTATCCAACAGGGAAAAGATCACCTTTGCTCTCCTTAAGACATTCCCCCATGTCCAAAATTTGTGGAGTACTTATTGGGAGAAAAACTCATTAGACGAGTCTAGAATGTTTAAGACAAATCCCAATTGGGCCTCTTTCATAGATGTCGTCAAGGAATAGTATTACCCTTTGGGAAACTATGATGACCAGTACACCAACTAGACCATTCTATGTCAAGAGAGAGACCAGATGGTATCGGAGTACACCAACAACTTTCATAGCTTGCATACAAAGATGGGTATCAAGGACTCCGAGTGGCACTTGATTCTAAAATATCGCAGTGGTCTACATCGGCACATCCAAAATGAGATGGACTTCCTAGAAATATCTTCACTTGGATCTTCCTATCGGTATGTTTTCAAAATCGAGGAGAAATTTTGACAAAATAACAAGCGAGACTTTAGACCTGTGAATCCACTACAGAAGCAAGGAAAGGGAATCCCTGGCCTGTAGAACATGGGAAAAGGAAAGGACAACCAGTCTCCGCCACAACCAAATAAGGGGGATGGAAAGACAAAGAAGGACACCGAGAAGTGGTGTGAAATTCATAACAACCCTTGGAACAACACTGATGAATTTCGCTCAAAGCCATTAAGGGTGAATGGAATCCCACTACATTTCGTTGTTGACAATGGCAGCCAAAATAACTTGATCTCAATAGAAGGCATCAAGATATTGGATATTTCGACAACACCACACCCGCAACCCTACAACATCAGTTGGCTAAGCCAAGAATGAGGTATCCGCATTACTCAACAATGCCTCCTACCATATGGCATCAATCCCTTCAAAGATGAGGTACTCTGTAATGTTCCCCCACTTGAAGTATGTGATGTTCTTTTAGGACAACCATATAAGTGGAAGCGTCATGTAGTATATGAGTCACAACCTTACAGTGTCATTATTAGTTTGGGAGGAAAACTCTATCGGATATGAGAGACAATTGCACCTGACACGGGCTCTCAAGGTAGGAAGATAAGCTCCCACACCAGGAAATTATTCCTCTTCACAATTGCTTCTGAAGGAGAACATCAAATCACCTACACACCCTCTGCATAGGGTATCTATGATCATCAGACACAAGAAGAAAATAGAGTCATTGTTTCCTTATCCATCCGAGTACCTCTACAATGCAAGGCCATGCATTCAAGGTGCTACTCCAAAAACAAATCATCCATACAACAATTACATCCCTCTTGGGATTTCAATGAAAGGAAACCTCTTCACTTCAGCAAATGTCACACCAGGAGATCAACTCAACACACAGTTCGAGATATGATACACGATCTAACACAATGAGGACTATTGCATCCTAAGGAGGGAGGATTGATCTAGATGGAAACCGGTGGCCACCCACCTATTCCACTGGCTCAAAACAACTGTCCATTGTGGTAGTTTCCTAGTTATATTTCTATGATTTTTTGAGTCCCAAACGTTTGGGGCCATTTTGAGGCCCTAAGCGATGTTTTTTGGCAATTCGGGTGGCCAAATGGTTTCTAATGGCTTTAATTTAGGACACAGTCCAAATTTGTAAAGCTCAAATAGACCTTTCCAATGAGCTATCGAGCACCCAAATCGAACATCATATGCAAAAGTTATGACCTCGGGAAGTTGACTGTTCAAGTTACCACCCTGGGGACACAAACTTTATGATGATTCATCTTCTAGGTTTACTTTTTGGACTTTTGGGTTTCTCATCCTTGTCCTAATTATAAATAGGCCCCTTTGGTCTTATTTTGCATTCAGCTTCGCACGGATGAGTGTAACAGCCACATCTCTTCTCAGAGATAGCTACCACCATTCTAGCGATTGTATTATAGTTTGTTCTATTTCCGCCATTTAATAGAATATGTGTTTGATGTATCTCTGTTTTCTTTCCAAAATGTATGTGCTTATGATTATTTAAATCTTACACATCGTTGCTCGAAAAATCCCTCGCGTGATAGAGGAACAATATGATGGACCATTTCTCCCAAATCCTTCTACGAATACCAGCAGCGGAAAGTACATCATAAATAAGAAGTGGGTTCGTGGATGAAACTCCCTTCAAGGTACAAGTTAATTTTGATATTCCTTTATTTGAAGGCTAGATAGATGCAGATGCCCTAGATAATTGGTTAAATGTTCTAGAAGGTTATTTATCTATCCATAATTTATCCGACGGGGAAAAGATAACATTTTCTCTCCTTAAGGTAGTCCCCCATGTCCAAAATTGGTGGGGTACTTATTGGGAGCAAAACTCATCAGACGAATCTGGAATGTTTGAGACAAATCCCACTTGGTCCTCTTTCATAGATGTCGTCAATGAACAATATTACCATGTGGGAAACTATGATGACAAGTACACCAAATGGACCATTTTGCGTCAAGAGAGGGACTATACAATGTCGAAATACACCAACAACTTTCATACCTTATGCACAAAGCTGGGTATTAAGGACTCCGACCGGCACTTGATTCTAAAATATCGCAGTGGTCTAAATTGGTAGATCTGGATTGAGATGGACTTCCTCGACATCTCTTCACTTGGATCTACCTATCAGTATGTTATCAAAATCGAGGAGAAATTTCGACAAAAGAACAAGCGAGACTCTGGACTTGCGAATCAAATGCAGAAGCAAGGCAAGGGAAATCCTGGCCCGTAGAACACAAGAAAAGGAAAGGACAACCAGTCCCCACCAAAAGCAAAGAAGGGGGGTGGACAAAACAAGAAGCATAGCAGGAATTGGTGTGAATTTCATAACATCCCTTGGAACAACACTGATGAATGTCGCTCAAAGAAGTCATTACTAGACGAGATCAAGTCTTCACAATCAGATCCTAATTCCGATTCCAAACCCAATGCCACAGCCGTATAAAATGGGAGGTAGATCATTGATGCAGACCCCACTGCCACTGTTGCTACCACATAGATTCAACTAGAGGATCCTGGAGACTCAGAGGAGGAGGAATGTATTTTCCACTCAAGGATGTGGGTGAATGGAATCCCACTACATTTTGTTTTTTATAATGGAATCCAAAAGAACATGATCTCAACAGAAGTCATCAAGAGATTGGATCTTCCTAAAAAACCACACCTACAACCCTACAACATCAGTTGGCTAAGCCAAGGACAAGGTATCCACATTACTCAAAAAATGCCTCCTACCATATGGCATCAAGCCCTTCAAAGACGAGGTACTCTATGATGTGGCCCCACTTGAAGTCTATGATGTTCTTTTAGGACAACCATATATATTGAAGCGTCATGTTGTATATGAGTCACGTCCTCACAATGTCATTTTTAATTTCGGAGGAAAACTCTATTGGATACTAGAGACAGTTGCACCTAGCATAGTCTCGCAAGGTAGGAAGATAAGATCCCACACCAGGAAATTTTTCCTCTTCACAATTGCATCTAGAGGAGAACATTAGATCACCTCCACACCCTCTGCACAGGGTATCTATGCTCATCAAACACAAGAAGAAAATAGAGTCATTGTTTCCTCATCCATCCAAGTACCTCTACGATGCAAGGCCAGACATTCAAGGTGCTACTCCAAAAATAAATCATCCATACAACAATTACATCCCTCTCGATATGGCAACGAAAGGAAACCTCTTCATTTCAGCAAATGTTGCACCAGGAGATCAACTCAACAATCAGTTCAAGATATGATACAGGATTTGATGCAATGGATACCATTGCATCCTAAGGAGGGAGGATTGATCCAAATGGAAACTGGTGGCCACCCACCTAGTCCACTGGCTCAAAACATTTGTCCATTGTGGCAGTTTCCTAGTTATTTTTCTACGGTTTTTCAGGTCCCAAATATTCGGGGCCGTTTTGAGCCCCTAAACAACATTTTTTGGCAATTCGGGTATTCAGATGATTTTCAATTTCATTCATTTGGACACACTCCAAATTTGTAAAGCTTAGATAGACCTTTCCAATGAGCTATCGAGCGTCCAATTCAAATATTGTATGCAAAAGTTATGACCCCAGGAATTTGACTGTTCAACTTACCACCTTGGGGCCGCAAACTTTATGATGGTTCATCTTCTAGGGTTATGTTTTGCAATTTTGGGGTTCTCACCCTCATCCTTATTATAAATGGGCCCCTTTGGCCTCATTTCATATTCATCTTGGCACAGATGAGCGTAGCAGCCACATCTCTTCTCAGAGATAGCTACCACCATTATAGCGATTGTATTACTGTCTATTCTATTTCTACCATTTAATAGAATATGTGTTTATTGTATCTCTGTTGTCTTTGAAAAATGTATGTGTTTATTATTATGTAAATTTTATTTCATTTCATTCACACATAAATACGGATCAGTGGTATCAAAGTAATATGCTCTTTGATCGTTTCTCGACACATGCCCTCAACGAGGTCCGAGTATAGATAGTTTTGTCTTGAAATAGTTTCACTTGATCACTCTCGTCATCCCAACCGACCTCCCATTATAGAATAAAAGAGAAACGATAGAGTAGGAAATCCTATCAAATCGTTTCTCGAGGAAGCCCTCATGCGATATAGGAACGAGATGATGGACAATTTTTACCAAATCCTTGTACGAATGCAAGTAGTGGCAAGTACATATTCAACGAGCAACCGGTTCGGGGATGCACCTCCCTTCAAAGCACAAGTTAACTTTGATATTCCTTTATTTGAAGGCCAGATCGATGCACATGCCCTAGATAATTGGTTGAATGTTCTAGAAGGTTATTTCTCTTTCCATTATTTCTCCAATAGGGAAACGATCACCTTTTCTCTCCTTAAGGCAGTCCCCCATGACCAAAATTGGTGAGGTACTTATTCGGAACAAAACTCATCATACGAGTCTAGAATGTTTGACACAGATCCCACTTGGCCCTATTTTGTAGATGTCGTCAAGGAACAGTATCACCCTATGGGAAACTATGATGACCAGTAGACCAAATGGACTATTCTGCGTCAAGAGAGGGACCAGACAGTGTCAGAGTACACAAACAACTTTAATACCTTGCACACAAAGCTGGATATCGAGGACTCCTAGCAGCACCTGATTCTAAAATATCGCAATGGTCTACATCAGTACATCCAAATGTAGATGGACTTCCTTGACATCTATTCACTTGGATCTACCTATCGGTATGTTGTCAAAATCAAGGAGAAATTTTGACAAAAGAACAAGAGAGACTCTGGACCTGCGAATCCATCATAGAAGAAAGGCAAGGGAAACCTTGTCCTACAAAACACAGGAAAAGGAAAGGAAAACCAGGCGCCACAAGTAAAGAAGGGGGATGGAAAGATAAAGAACGAAATCAAGAAGTGGTTTGAATTTCATAATAGCACTTGGCACAACACTGATGATTGTCATTCAAAGTAGTAATTACTGGCTGAGATCAAATCTTCACAATCAGATCCTGATTCCGATTTTGAACCCAATGCCACAGCTACAGAAAATGGGAGGCAGATCATTGATGCAGACCCCATTACCAATGTTGCTACCGCATAGATTCAACTAGAGGAACCTGGAGACTTAGATGAAGAGGAGTGTCTTTTCTGCTCAAGGATGTGGGTGAAGGGAATCCCACTAAATTTTTTTTTTTATAATGGAAGCCAAAAGAACATGATCTCAACAGAAGTCATCAAGAGATTGGAGCTCTCGAAAACAACACACCTGCAACCCTACAACATCGGTTGGCTAAGCCAAGGACAAGGTATCCGCATTACTCAAAAATGCCTGCTACCATATGGCATGAATCCATTCAAAGATGAGGTACTCTGTGATGTGGGCCCACTTGAAGTCTATGATGTTCTTTTAGGACAACCATATATGTTGAAGCATCATGTTGTATATGAGTCATGGCCTCGCAGTGTCATTTTAATTTGGTAGGGAAACTCTATCGGATACCAGAGACAGATGCACCTAACACAGTCTCCCAAGGTAGGAAGATAAGCTCCCACACCATGGAATTATTCCTCTTCACAATTGCATCTGAAGGAGAACATCAGATCACCTCCACACCCTTTGCACAGGGTATCTATGCTCATCAAACACAAGAAGAAAATAGATTCATTGCTTCCTTATCCATCCGAGTACCTCTACGATGCAAGGCCATGCATTCAAGGTGCTACTCCACAAATAAATCATCCATACAACAATTACATCCCTCTCGGGATGTCAACGAAAGGAAACCTCTTCATTTCAGCAAATGGAGGCACCAAGAGATCAGCTCAACACATAGTTCGAGATATGATGTAGGATTTGATGCAATGGAGACCATTGCATCATAAGGAGGGAGGATTGATCCAGACGGAAACCAGTGGCCATCCACCTATTGCACTCGCTCAAAACATTTGTCCATTGTGGCAGTTTCCTAGTTATTTTTCTACATATTTTCAGGTCCAAAACTTCTGGGGTCATTTTGAGCCCCTGAACAACGTTTTTTGGCGATTCGGATATATAGATGATTGCCAATGAAATGCATTTGGACACACTCAAAATTTTTAAATCTCATATAGACCTTTCCAACGAGCTATCGAGTGCCCAAATCAAGGATTGTATGTAAACGTTATGAACCCGGGGAGTTGACTGTTCAACTTACCACCTTGGGGCCGCAAACTTTATGACGGTTCATCTTCTAGGGTTATGTTTTTCAATTTTGTGGTTCTCTCCCTCGTCCTTATTATAAATGGGCCCCTTTGGCATCATTTCGTATTCATCTTGGCATAGATGAGCGTAGCAGCCACATCTCTTCTCAGAGATAGCTACCACCATTCTAGTGATTGTATTATTGTCTATTATATTTTCGTTATTTAATAGAATATGTGTTTACTGCATCTCTGTTGTCTTTGCAAAATGTCTTTTTTTATGATTATGAAAATGTTATTTCATTTCGCTCACACATAAATACGGATCAGTGGTATCAGATCAATCTTCTCTTTGATTGTTTATTGACGCATTCCCTCAACGAGGTCCGAGTATAGAGAGTTTTGTCTCGAACTAGTTTCACTTGATCACTCTCTCCGTCCCAAACGAACTCCCATGGCAGAATAAAAGAGAAATGATGGAGCAGGAGATCCTATCAAATAGTTGCTCAAGGAAGCCCTCGTGCGATAGAGGAATGAGATGATGGACAATTTTGCCCAAATCCTTCTACAAATGTGGGTAGCGGCAAGTACATATTCAACAAGCAGCCAGTTCAGGGATGCAACTCCCTTCAACGCACAAGTTAACTTTGATATTCCTTTATTTGAAGGCTAGATCGATGCAGATTCCCTAGATAATTGGTTGAATGTTCTAGAAGGTTATTTCTATTTGCGTAATTTCTTCGATAGGGAAAAGATCACCTTTTCTCTCCTTAAGGAAGTCCCCCATGACCAAAATTGGTGGGGTACTTACTCAAATAAAAAATCATCAGACGAGTCTGGAATGTTTGACACAAATCCCACTTGGCCCTCTTTTGTATATGTCGTCAAGGAACAATATTACCCTATGGGAAACTATGATGACCAGTACACCAAATGGACCATTTTGCATCAAGAAAGGGACGAGACAGTGTCAGAGTACACAAACAACTTTAATACCTTGCGCACAAAGCTGGGTATCAAGGACTCCTAGCGGCACCTAATTCTAAAATATCGCAGTGGTCTACATCGGTACATCTGAACGCAAATGGACTTCCTCGAAATCTCTTCACTTGGATCTACCTATCGGTATGCTTTCAAAATCAAGAAGAAATTTTGACAAAAGAAAAAGAGAGACTCTGGACCTGCGAATCCATCGTAGAAGCAAGGCAAGGGAAACCTTGACCTGTAGAACACAGGAAAAGGAAAGGACAACCAATCCCCGCCAAAAGAAAAGAAGGGGGATGGAAATACAATGAAGGACACCAGGAAGTGGTGTGAATTTCATAACGACCCTTCAAAAAACACTAATGAATGTCACTCAAAGAATTCATTAGTGGCCAAGATTAAATATTCAGAATCAGATCTTGATTCCGATTTCGAATCCAATGCCACAGCCGCAGAAAATGGGAGGCAGATCATTGATGCAGACCCCACTTCCACTATTGCTACCACACAGATTCAACTATAGCATCCTAAACACTCAGAGGCATAGGAGCGCCTTTTCCACTCGCATATGTGGGTGAAGGGAATTCCACTACATTTTGTTATTGACAATGCCAACGAAAAGAACTTGATCTCAATAGAAGTCGTCAAGATATTGGAGCTTCTGACAACACCACACCCCCAACCCTACAACATCAGTTGGATAATCCAAGGACGAGGTATTTTTATTATTCAACAATGCCTCCTACCATATGGCATCAATCCCTTCAAAGATGAGGTACTTTGTGATGTGGCCCAATTTGAAGTCTGTGATGTTATTTTATGACAACCATATATGTGGTAACATCAAGTTGTATATGAGTCACGAACTCGCAGTGTCATTGTTACTTTGGGAGGAAAACTCTACAGTATACCAGAGATAGTTGCACCTAACACAGTCTCGCAAGGCAAGAAAATAAGCTCCCACACTAGGAAATTATTCCTCTTCACAATTGTGTCTGAAGGAGAACATCATATTGTCTCCACACCCTCTGCACAAGGTATCTATGCTTATCAGACACAAGAAGGAAAAAAATTCGTTGTTCCCTCATCCATCCGAGTACCTCTACGATGCAAGGTCACACATTCAAGGTGCTACTCCAAAAACAAATCATACATACAACAATTACATCCCGCTCTAGATTTCAACGAAAGACAACCTCTTCACTTCAGCAAATGGCGCACCAAGAGATAAACTCAACACACAGTTCCAGATATGAGACAATATCCAACACAATGGAGACTATTACTTCCAAAGGAGGGATTATTGATCTAGATGGAAATCGGTGGCCATCCACCTATTCCGATGTCTCAAAACAATTGTCCATTGTGGTAGCTTCGTAGTTAGTTTTCTACAGTTTTTTGGGTCCCAAACTTATGGGGCCATTTTGTGGCCATAAATGATGTTTTTTGGCAATTCAGGTGGTCAAATGGTCGCCCACAATATTAATTTACACATGGTCAAAATTTGTAAATCTCAGATAGACCTTTCGAACGATCTATCAAGCATGCAAATCGAAGATCATATGCAAAAGTTATGACGTTGAAAAGTTGACTATTCAAGTTACCACCTTGGGGATGCAAACTTTATGATGATTCATTTATAGGGTTATTTTTTGGAATTTTGGGGTTCTCGTCCTGGTCCTTATTATAAATAGGCCCCTTTGGTCTTATTTTGTATTCATCTTGGCATGGATGAGTGTAGCAGCCACATCTCTCCTTAGAGATAGATACCACCATTCTAGCGATTGTATTACAGTTTGTTCTATTTCCGCCATTTAATAGAATACGTGTTTACTGCATCTCTGTTGTCTTTGCAAAATGTATGTGTTTATGATTATGTAAATGTTATTTCATTTCATTCACACATAAATCCATATCAGTGGTATCACTGCAATCTTCTCTTTGATTGTTTCTCAGCACATGCCCCCGACGAGTTTCGAGTATAGAGAGTTTGGTCTCAAACTAGTTTCACTCGATCACTCTCACCATCTCAAAAAACCTCGTATGGAAGAAGAAAAGAGAGACGATGGAGTAGGAGATCCTATCAAATCATAGATCGAGGAAGCCCTCACGTGACAAAGGAACGAGATGATGGACAGTTTCTCCCAAATCCTTCTACAAATGTTGGTAGTAGCAGGTACATATTTAATGAGCAGCCGGTTCAGGGATGAAACTCCCTTAAAGGTACAAGTTAAATTTGATATTCCTTTATTTGAAGGCCATATCGATGCAGATGCCCTTGATACTTGGTTGAATGTTCCATAAGGTTATTTCTTTGTCTGTAATTTCTCTGACAGGGAAAATATCACATTTTCTCTTCTTAAGGCAGTCCCCCATGTCCAAAATTGGTGGGGTACTTATTGGGAGCAAAACTCATCAGATGAGTCTAGAATGCTTGAGAAAAATCCCACTTGGGCCTCTTTCATAGATGTACAATATTACCCTATGGGAAACTATGATAACTAGTACACCAAATGCACCATTCTACGTCAAGAGAGGACCAAACGGTGTCAAAGTACACAAACAACTTTCATACCTTGCGCAGAAAGTTGGGTATCAAGGACTCCTAGTGGCATCTGATTCTAAAATATCACAATGGTATACATATGTACATCCAAACTGAGATGGAATTTCTCGACATCTCTTCACTTGGATGTGCCTATCGGTATGCTGTCAAAATTGAGGAGAAATTTCAAAAAAAGAATAAGCGAGACTCTAGACTTGGGAATCCACCATAGAAGCAAGGAAAGGGAAACCCTGGCCCACAGAACACATGAAAAGGAAGGTCAACCAGTCCCACCACAAGAAAAGAAGGGGGATGGAAAGACAAAGAAGGACACCAGGAAGTGGTGTGAATTTCATAACAACCCTTGGCACAACACTGATGAATGTCACTCAAAATAGTCATTAGTGGCCAAGATCAAATCTTCAGAATCAGATCCTGATTTTGAACCCGATGCCACAACTGCAGATAATGGGAGGCAGATCATTCATGCATACCCCACTACCACTGTTGCTACTGCACAGATTCAACTAGAGGAGCATAAAGACTAAGAGGCATAGGAACTCCTTCTCCACTCGCAGATGTGGGTGAAGGGAATTCCACTACATTTCGTTGTTGATAATTGCAGCCAAAATAACTTGATTTCAATAGAAGTCGTCAAGAGATTGGAGATTTTGACAACACCACACCCACAACCCTACAACATCGGTTGGCTAAACCAAGGATGAGGTATCCACATTACTCGAAAATTCCTCCTACCATATGGCATTAAGCCCTTCCAAGATGAGGTACTCTATGATGTGGCCCCACTTGAAGTCTATGATATTCTTTTAGGACAACCATATATGTGGAAGCGTCCTGTTGTATATGAATCATGGCCTCGCAGTGTCATTGTTACTATGGGAGGAAAAATCTATCGTATACCAGAGATAGTTTCACCTAACACAATCTCACAAGGTAGAAAGATAAGCTCCCACACTAGGAAATTATTCCTCTTCACAATTGCGTCTGAATGAGAACATCAGATCACCTCCACACCCTCTGCACAGGGTATCTATGCTCATAAGAAACAAGAAGAAAACAGAGTCATTATTTCCTCATCCATATGAGTACCTCTATGATGAAAGGCCACACATTCAAGGTGCTACTCAAAAAACAAATCATCCATACAACAATTACATCCCTCTCGAGATGTCAATGAAAGGAAACCTCTTCAGTTCAACAAATATCACACCAGGAGATCAACTCAACACATAGTTTGAGATATGATACAGGATCTGACGCGATGGAGACCATTGCTTCCAAAGGAGGGAGGATTGATCGAGATGGTAACCGGAGGCCACCCACCTATTCTAGTGGCTCAAAAAAATTGTCCATTTTGGCAGTTTCCTATTTATTTTTCTACGGATTTTTGGGTCCCAAACTTCTAGGGCCGTTTTGAGGCCCCAAACGACATATTTTGGAAATTCAGGTGGCCATATGGTTTCCAATGACATTCATTTGATAATAGTTGAAAGTTTTAAATGTCATATAGACCTTTCCAATGATCTATCGAGTACCTAAATCAAAGATCGCATGCAAAAGTTATGACCCTGGGAAGTTGACTGTTCAACTTACCTCCTTGGGGCCGCAAACTTTATGACAGTTCATCTTTTAGGGTTACGTTTTGGAATTTTTGGGTTCTCGCCCTCATCCTTATTATAAATCGGCCCCTTTAGCCTCATTTTGTATTCATCTTGGCATGGATGAGCATAGCAGCCACATCTCTCCTTAGAGAGAGATACCACCATTCTAGCGATTATATTACAATATGTTCTATTTCCGCCATTTAATAGAATATGTGTTTACTGTATCTCTGTTGTCTTTGAAAACTATCCATGTTATGATTATGTAAATTTTATTTGATTTCTTTCACACATAAATCTGGATCAGTGGTATCAGAGCAATCCGCTCTTTTATCGTTTCTCGGTGCATGCCCCCAATGAGGTCCGACTATAGAGAGTTTGGTCTCGAACTAGTTTCACTTGATCACTCTCATTGTCCCAAATGACCTCCCATGGCATAAGAAAAGAGAGACAATGGAGGTGGATATCCTATCAAATCGTTGCTTAAGGAAACCCTCGTACGACATAGGAATGGGATGATGGATAGTTTCACCCAAATCCTTCTATGAATGCCGACAGTGGCAACTACATCTTCAACGAGCAGCCAATTTAGGGATGCAACTCCCTTCAAGGTACGAGTTAAATTTGATATTCCTTTATTTGAAGGCCAGATTGATGCAGATGCCCTAGAGTATTGGTTGGATTTTCTAGAAGGTTATTTCTCTATCCATAATTTCTCCGATAGGGAAATGATCACCTTTTCTCTCCTTAAGGCAGTCTCCCATGTCCGAAATTGGTGGGGTACTTATTAGGAGAAAAACTCATCAGACGACTCTAGAATGTTTGAGACAAATCCCACTCGGGACTCTTTCATAGATGTTGTCAAGGAACAGTATTACCTTGTGGGAAACCATGATGACCAGTACAACAAATGGGCCATTTTGTGTCAAGAGCGAGGGACTAGACGGTGTCAGAGTACAGCAACGACTTTGATACCTTGCACACAAAGCTGGGTATCAAGGACTCCGGGCGGCACTTGATTCTAAAATATCGTAGTTGTCTACATCGGTACATCCAAACTGAGATGGACTTCCTCGACATCTCTTCATTTGGATCTTCCTATCAGTATGCTATCAAAATCGAGGATAAATTTCGACAAAAGAACAAGTAAGACTCTGTGAATCCACCGCAGAAGCAAGGAAAGGGAAACCCTGGCTCGCAGAAAACAGGAAAATGAAAGGACAACCAGTCCCCTCCACAAGCAAAAAAAGGGGATGGAAAGACAAAGAAGGACACAAAGAAGTGGTGTGAATTTCATAACAGCCCTTGGCATAACACCGATGAATGTCACTTAAATAAGTGATTAGTGGCCGAGATCAAATCTTAAGAATCAGATCTGATTTTGATTTTGAACCCAATGCCACAACTGTAGACAATGGGAGGCATATCATTGATGCATACCCCACAGCCACTGTTGTTGCCGTGCAGATTAAACTAGAGGAGCCTAAAGACTCAGAAGCAGAGGAGCACCTTTTCCACTCGTAGATGTGGGTGAAGGGAATCCCACTACATTTCCTTGTTGACAATGGCAGCCATAAGAGCTTGATCTCAACAGAAGTTGTCAAGAGATTGGAGCTTCCAAAAACACCACACCCACAACCCTACAACATCAGTTGGATAAGCCAAGGACAAGGTATCCACATTACTCAACAATGCCTCCTACCATATGGCATCAAGCCATTCAAAGACGAGGTACTCTATGATGTGGCACCACTTGAAGTTTGTGATGATCTTTTAGGATGGCCATATATGTGGAAGTGCCATGCCATATATGAGTCACGGCCTCGCAGTGTCATTGTTACTTTGGGAGGAAAACTCTACCGAATACTAGAGACAGTTGCACCTAACACAGTATCACAATGTAGGAAGATAAGCTCCCACACCAGGAAATTATTCCTCTTCACAATTGCATCTTAAGGAGAACATCAGATCACCTCCATACCCTCTACACAGTGTATCTATGCTCATCAGACACAAGAAGAAAATAGAGTCATTGTTTCCTCATCCATCCGAGTACCTCTACGATGTAGGGCCACGCATTCAAGGCGCTACTCCGAAAAAAATCATCCATACAACAATTACATCCCTCTCAGGATGTCAACGAAAGGAAACCTCTTCACTTCAGCAAATGTTGCGCCAAAAGATCAACTCACTAACACAATTCGAGATATGATACAGGAGCTAATGCAATGGAAACCGTTGCATCGTAAGGAGGGAGGATTGATCTAGAAGGAAACCAGTGGCCACCCACCTATTCCATTGGCTCAAAACTATTGTCCATTGTTTCAATTTCCTAGTTATTTTGCGACTGTTTTTTGGGTCCTAAACTTTCGGGGCTGTTTTGAGGCCTTAAACGATGTTTTTTGGCGATTTGGGTGGCCAAACAATAGGCACAATTGAAAGTTGTAAAGATCAAATAGACCTTTCCAACAAGCTATTGAACGCCCAAATCAAAGATCGTATGTAAACAGTATGACCCTGGGAAGCTGACTGTTTAACTTACCACCTTGGGGCTACAAACTTTATGACAGTTCATCTTCTAGGGTTATGTTTTGGATTTTTTGGGTTCTTGCCCTTGTCCTTATTATAAATAGGCCCCTTTGGCCTCATTTTGTATTCATCTTGGCACGGATGAGCATAGTAGCCACATCTCTTCTCAGAGATAGCTATCACCATTCTAGTGATTATATTACAGTCTATTCTATTTCCGCCATTTAATAGAACATGTGTTTATTGTATCTCTGTTGTCTTTGCAAAATGTGTGTGTTTAGTATTATGTAAATGTTATTTCATTTCGTTCACACGTAAATCCGGATCAATGGGTGTAATGTTTGGGCTTGCAGCATCTCTAGAGAATCCTGGAGAAAGTTTGAGTAAATCTAGAAACGTTTTATAACGTATATCCTCAAAATTAAAAGCAATACACCCTACCCTATTCTCCTTATAGAAGTGGGTCTTTCCCCTATCGAAAGCCTCGCTATGACTAGGCTCCTATTATACAAGCACACAATCAATAACATGGGAAATCATAGACTTCCTAAGCTAGATTTAAATTCCAGCCAAAATCACCTAATGCTCAAGTGAGGTTGGTATAAAGATACCAAGGCTTGGTTAAACCATTGGGATATCGACGAAACTTTTGCATTGCAAAATATTAATAACATTAAAAATATTGTTACTTATAAGTTTAAAGAGAAAATGTGGTCCGAGAAATATTTAGAGGCTAAAAGAAAATTAAGATATTATAAAGAGGTCATCAACCCTACTCTAGAAGATCAAAAGTATCTCTCTGTTTTAACTAGTTCAAAGAAAAAAATTAATATAGCCAAGATAAGAACAAACTCTCACGAGCTCCATAGTGAAACAGGTCGTTAGACAGTTCCTAAAACACCATGGGTGGAAAGGATCAGCCATCTCTGTGAGAATAAGAACATTGAGGATGAAAATTACTTCCTCTTAGAGTGCCCTGTGTACACCCAAATTAGATCTCAATTTCATAATCTTTGTTGCAATACCGACCTTCCTAGCCTTTTAACTTGTCAAAATTATAGTGAACTCGAGACGCTTCTGTCCAAGCTCTTTGAGCATAGAAATACAATTTTAAAACAAACTAAATAATTTCATTCTTTAGGTCCGATAGACCAAAGTTTGGTCTCAGAAGACGACGTCACTGCCGCCGCCGCCGTCGTTGTCGTCTTTTTATTATATTTTAGATTTATGTTTTCCAATAACTAAATATACTTAATAAAATAAAAATAGAACCACAGAAAGTGCTAATACTAACCTCTAACCAATACATAAAAAATTAAAATTAAACTAAAACAAATATAATTCTAAAACAAAGTTAATAAAAGAAAATTAATACAAAAGAAAACTTCAACTTTCTATTTTTTTTTCTAAACAATAATTAATTATTTAGTGTGTTACATATTTATAATTGTATTAATAATTTTTTTAAATAAATTTTTTTATTATATTACATAGTTATAATGTATCTTTTTTTCTAAAAATAATTAGTTATTTATTGTATTTCATAATTATAATTATATTAATAATTTAAATTTTTTCTAAAAAATTAATTAGTTATTTATTATATTACATAGTTATAATCTATTAAATGATTTAGTGATTCCATAACATTTTAAAGCACGAGGATCTGTTCTATATGGACAATAATTATTATAAAACTATGGAAAATAATTATTATAAACCAAAGTGTTGGGATAATCACAAGCCTAAAACTATATTTTACTATTATATAATTTAGTTGCTCATTTAAATGAAGTTTATTTTTTCCACCATGTGTTGACCTATACTTTAGACACTCTCTTACTGCAAATAACATGTTCATCCGGAGGAGTATTTTTTGGATGTGGCAAAGCCATTTTTACTCGGAGTGTTATGATTTGTTTTTAGTTTTTCCTTTCAAAGAAATTATTTTTACGCATAAAAATATGTACTAATTAATTTAAAATCTCATTAAGAAGAAATTGAAATAAAGTAAAGTTTATTTTTATATATGTTAGTTCATTTAATATCTGATTAAGAAGAAATTGAAATAGAGTAAAGTAAAAAAACCTTTATGACAATCAAACATCGATCCAAACAAGAAGAGATCGTGGGTATAACTTACAGGTAGCCTCAGCACCAAGTCATAGTTAGCGTTTTTTAAGCATTGTATTAATTTTTCTATTATGATTCACCTAGTGCAGAGACGCACTTACAATGCATGCCTTGGTAAACGCATGGACACATGACATATATGATGACTGGCCATTTCAATCTTGGAAACATCAATGGAGTTCAAACTCAGCACCTTAAGAAGGCAAGGGACAAGTGGAGAGCAACTAAAGAAGCATCGCATCACAATTATTCAAAGACATGTAAATTTGGAAGATATTTTATTTGGTATTATTATTATTGCTTTGTTTGGAGATGGTGTTCCTTCGATTATGGATGCCATTGATGTATTTGTTCATATAAAGTTTTGAGGTAAATGTATGGTGCTTAATGGATCAGGATTATGGTCACAAGTTATCTCAACAATATATCTGAAGAATCAGTCTATGGACATATGGCTCAGATCTAAGATTTTTTTGGTCAAAGGATCATCCATCATTTGGAATGGATTTCTAAAAATACTTACATGGCTAGGGAGATGTTTGGGATGGAAGGTTGGGAATGGTATGGACATACACATCGGATCGGACCCCATAATCGGATCGAATTCCTGTCCCTTCCTTCCTCAAGACCTGATTGAATATCTTCAGGATTATGAATCACAACACTACAGCAGGCCCGTAATCTTTCAGTTGATTTTGAGTCTTATTGGTTATCTTCTGATGACCTAGATTTGGGCGGATCTTGGGCACTTGCCTAGAATACTTATGTTGTTGTTCTAGAATATGGGGGCATCAGACTCAAGGTCACAGCCGATAAGTTGCAATGGACTCATAACAAGAAAGAAGGAAAGGTGACAGCAGTGTTGGCTTATGATCTCATGGTCAATACTCTACTAGCTCCTAACAGAGATAAATTTGTTTTCCTTTTATGGCAATGTAAGTTTCCTTGGAAAATTAAGTGTTTCATTTGGCTGGTGATAAATAATAAAATCTTGACATGGGATAACTAGTCCAAAAGAGGTTGGATAGGTCCAAGTAGATGTGGTTTGTGTTGTAATGGGGAAGACACTATTCAACATATTTTTGTGGACTCTTACTTCACCTCATCAGTTATTTCCAAGCTTTGTAAAAGATACAACTATGAACCTCCAACATCAGGGAGCTTCCTGAGGGACATTTTGGAGATTTGGTTTGAGAAACATTCGATGCATATCTATTTTAGCTACTTACTGATTTTTGTATCCTGGTGTACATGGAAACTCTGGAATAAGGTCATTTTCGAAGACAAGCCGACCTTGATACATGATGTCTTACATCAAATTGAGTACTTCATGCACTACTATCCGACACCTGGCAATAATGCTAAATTCAGAAATATTGGAACTGCACCAGTTTTGGTTTATCCTTGTGGTTTTTTTAATGGGGCTGCAGCTGAGTCCCGAGGTGGGGCTGGGATCTTCATTGCCATTAGCAGTGCTCATTCTATATCCTTCAAGCTTGGTTGCGGTCCTTTGACGAACACTAGAGAAGATCTCTTGGCCTTGTGGACTCTCTTAGTTGTGGCCAAGATGATGGGACTTCCTTTAAGGAATATTTATGGTGACTCCTTAGTTGTCATTAACTAGGCCTATAGCAAAGCAACCTTATCTTCTATTGAACCCGATCACTGCTGTGATAATATCAGGCATTTGATCGTGTGTTCTTCCAGCTTGGACATTCGTCATGTCTATAGAGAGCACAACCAAAGAGCGGACTACTTATCCAAAGATGCCCTTGTTTTGTCACTTAGTCTCTGCTCTTATACAGAATTTTATGATGACACATTATGCATGAATGATCATTTCCAGCTCTTTTAAGAGCTAGTGTCGGAGCTTGGACTCCCTATACTTTTGGCATTGTTTTCTTGTATCTCTTTGAGATCTTTCTTGTATGATAGGTGGACATCTTTGGATCAGCAGCTCTGGTCTCTTCTTATGCTCCTGGCATCGACGGATATATTTGTTCAACGGTGAACAAAAATATCTTTTTGTTTGATCCTCTTGGATATACTATGGGACCTTATCTCTTTGTAATGCTCTTGGATGGCTGATTTGGCTCCTTTCACCAGTTTTCATGATTGTAATTTTGTAACTACCCAATATGGGAGGCACTTTTGATTCCCTTTGATTCTCTATGAATATCAAGGACAAGATTTTTTCATCTGAAAAAAAAATTTGTTTTGAGGAAAACCTTCATTCTAAGTCGGTTCAGTAATACATACAAAACTATTATTGAAATGTATTTTTGAGTCTTTCAAGGAAAGTTAGCATAGAAGAAAGAAGAATTCGGCCCTATTGAGTTATTAGGCCTCTCAGCTGATTAGTATGAATAGGAGAGATGTCTCCCTCATTTGGACAAGCATATCACTCAAGCAGTTGCACTAGAGAGAGAAGGAGTAGTCCATCTGGAGGAGAGGAAGCAGTCTAGTCTTATTCTTTAGGTATTACACTATACTTGGTTAAATTCTATATAGAGGAAGTTTTGTTGGGTTTTCTTCCCCGCGAGGGTTTCCCAAGATAAATATTTGTGTTCTCTTTTTGTTCTGGTGTGCTTGTTATTATTTTAGATATCATTTTGTTTTGGTATAACAACTTTTAAAATATAAACATGGTATTAGAGTTAACCTGAAAGAAGACATTGTGCAACAGTTTTCCTGTAGTTCAACAAGCTAGAGATCGCCATTACAGACAACTCCTTTCACAAGTCAGTCGAAAAAGAAGAACCCTTCAACTCGCTTTAGGAGGGTGCATCTTTCTGTCGAAGCAGATTTCAATTCTGTAGATTCTCATTTTCCGACCTACCATTACTATCGAGAGAAACTAAGGCACCAAATCAATTTTTAATTTTGATAAGATCGTGATTTTCTTATATTTATTGCCATAAATTTGAAATTTAAAAGAAATTTGCTCTCTACAAACATTAACATTGTTTTATTAACCTAAGAAGCCATGGGAAATATTAATTGCTTTAAACTTATATAATTCAATATATAATAAAATTTCAATTTCAAAATGTTTCATTCTTCCAATAATAACAAATAATCTACATTGGTTTAATCTTGTATTAATATGTAACATAATGTTTAATCTAGTACATTTTGGGGGATAAAAATAATATTTTTCATGCACTCTCTTCCATATTATTTAATTTCTCAATTATTTATTATAATATTAGTTATACTTATTACTACTATTTTTTTAATACATTTTTTTTAAATATATATTTTTTATATTTTATTGTATATTTTATAACTATTTTAGTATTTAATAACAACTAAAGAATTCTAAAATCTTTTTGGAATGATATCTTTGATATTTGATAACTAGCAATTGAATTCATTGACACAAATGAAACAAACTTAAAGATGAATTCAATGACAACAACAACTAAAAAAGAAAACAATGAATAAAAGAAAAACACAATATGTAAGAAAAAAAATACAAGGAAAAAAACCTTAAGGTCCAAATCATATACCATTAAATATGAATTGAAAAAAATCATAAGGTGGCTTATATAGCCTAATGTGTTGGGTGGCGATGAGACACCTTGTCGATTTTTACCTATATTAGTTATTAAGGCATAGTAAATTATGTCATATCAACTTTTTGCCTGTCATATTGTACATCAATTCTCTAAATTGGAACTCTCTCTTTAACTCCAACAATTTATTATGACTGCTAATACAGAGGAAAAATAAAAATTGAGATTGTTCCACATGAATCCATGCAGAGGGATGTGTGTATCTATTAGCCATGTTAATGAGTTGTTCCAGTTTAAATTGTTGTAGAAAACTTTGTTGGAAAAAACAATTATGAACAGCCTACACAATTAAACTCTCAAATTGAAACTGAACATCTAGCAATTCAAACCAACAATAAATCCACTGTCAAATATCTGCAAGATAATTTATTTTTGTTTTAAGATCATTAAAGGGACTGTATAAATTATATCCGTGGACCATAAATTAACAACTGAAATTCAAAATTACAAGGATTAAATTTCCCATAAATTGTTTGATTTTATAAGATTGCATTGAGTGTTAGCTGGAATATTTCACCTCCTGCAGACAATAAGGTGTTCCACTGGTCTGAATGGTTCAGATCCAAAACAAATAGAAGACATAGGTTGAATACTCTAAATAGATGATGTAGATATCTGGAATACAAGGCTTTGATAGTCCTCCTTGGTACCTGCAATGAGTTCAACACGAAACAGATCAAAGCAACTAGAATATGATCTACTAATCTATTCTAGTGACTAAGGAATCTAACAACATACATCTAAAATCAAACATCAACAATATATGTGGGACAAAAATCAACTTGCATTAAAGAAATATGAAGAAGTTTACAACCAATCCTTAGTGTTGACATGCATCTCCATGAAACCAAGCATTCTCATCCCCATAAGCTCCGACTCTAGGTCTCTCTATGCTCTCCAATGATATGGACTAAGTGATCAATCCAATAGCATAACAATGCCTTAAGGGTTCTCTCCCTCAACCATGGCCATAAGCTTGTATTTATAAGGCTATATGGATAGGGATGGTTTAGAGATTAGTGGGTGAGGTGGCCTCCAAAATCCTAGGATGGGGGATCTCGAGCTCAAAAGACCCATAATGGTAGGGATAAGGTATATCTCTAGGCTTATCATCTAGAAGCCTCAAGAAACTTCTCTTTTTCCCTTTTTACCCAGGGTACTGCATTTCTCCTTCAGTGACAGAGCGGTTTTGGTAATAACCACTTATGGACTAAGGGCCATAAGCGGTGGCACCGCTTTTGGGAAACAGGAGATGGGCGGTGCGAATAAGGGTACCGCTTCTAGATAAAGGGTAAAGCACGGTGCTGGGAATTTGTATGCAAAGATTGACAAATAATATGAGTTTCCACTCCATAAGCTGGGATTCAAGGAAATTAGGTATGTTCAAATGTCTTATCACATGATGGTGACAGGATTTTGGTATAACAGGATGCCCCCCCAAAGCATGAGTCTTAGAGGGATACGATAAATGAGAGCTTTGAGAGAACGAGTCGTTGCAACGAGGTGAAAATGTTGGCTCAATCGGAGCATATTGTCGAATAGGCATCTGTAGTACATCAATATGTTGACTCATAGACATAAGTAACCAAACTCATGGCTGTAGACCAATACAAGGCAGATCCATGAGAGGAATAAACAAGCATGGCTACTAGAATACAGCATAGATCCATGTGATAGAGGACTCAAACTTGAACATAGATACCAAACATACAATGTGGATCTATGTCATACAGACGCAAATTTGAGCATAGCCACGACCATACAAATGTGGATCCATGCTAGATATACAAAACTCCATCACATCCTGGGAAAAAAGCAATGAGTGCTTTTAAACAAATGCCCAGGGTCTTCATCTCGTCTTCCACAAAGTACGATTCTATCCATGTGATTACAATGATTTGAAGTCGAACATGGTAGAGACCACTTGATTACCAGCCAATGATGTGAACCGTTAACAAGTGCAAGGGAGATCACCTTTAATGTCAATGATTCCCAAGGTACTATAGTACAATCTATTGAGTGCGAATAGATGTCCTGACGTCGAACACCCAATCAATTCTATCGATCACAGGTCAATGATGTGAACCTATGTCGAGAGTGAGAGAATCTGTCATTAAGGCATATAGATCTGAAGGTACTAAACATTGTTTCTAAGACTATTTCCCGGATGATGAGCTAATGTCGATAGGAATAGTCTCGTCGAAGGAGGGCCATGATGAGTCCCACATCGACGACACAAAACTTGGAACATAGTTCTAGAATGATGTGCATGTAGTAACCATATTACTGACTCAAAGAAACTGACACAAAGACTATGTAGACTGCAGAGGCGACACTTCTTCAAATCCCCTTTGAACATCGGGAGGCACGACAAAAGAATTGGTAGCATGACTAAACGGGATCGACACACAATGAAACAATGGACAATGCATTATTTTGAAAGACTCAAAGGAGCGACATGACTCATGAAAGTGGATCATCACAGAGATCAGCTGAATACCCAGTTGACTAACATGATTGTGCAGACAAGTGCCATGTTAAAAGGTAATGACAAGCAACTGCCATTATTTGCAAAATGATTCCTTTCCCATTTCCCCCATCATGATTGATGAGTGCATCTTTTCAGTTTTAGGAGTTCAAAGAGGGTAACAAACACTTGATATATCTTGTCGGAAGACAAGTCCAAACTCATATGTTTTACAAACCTGAGAGAGGAGGGGTTCGATCCCAAAACAGGTCTCTCAATGTTTAGTTTAACAAGTCCACTGAAAGAAAACTCGGTATCGTTCATATTTAGAGAGTCTGAACGAATACAAAAGAAGACTCCAAAAGGTCCTTTTTCGTATGATTTAGTCTCTAAGGCCCGAAAAAGTATAAAATCATACCTTAGAGGACTCTTCCAGTCATGATCGGCTGGAGTGTTCCTTTTTCATAAATATTCCTATCCGAACCGAAAAAGAGATAACCTACCATCAAAAGGATGACTCTTCAAATACTTTTACAAGTATGAAGAAGACAAGTACTCGATAATATTTTTGTATCTAGGGATCCTAAAAAGAGTTTAAAGAGGACACCATGAGGTTTCTTTACACAATGTCACTTTTTACAAGCCTGGAAAGATTTGGAAATGTTCTCGACTATCTTTTCATGTTTAAGGAGTCTAAAAAAAGATGTGAAAAGAAGACTCCATAATGTTTCTTTACACAACGTCAAATTTTACGAGCCTGGAAAGATTCGGAAACAGACTTGGACCTTTGATACTGGGTTTAAAGAGCGTGATCAAAGTGTCATAATAAATGCTCGCCGAACTTTTCCGTTTTATAAAAGTATGAAAAATCCATAAACAAACTTTCAAAGCTTTTTGCTAGAGTTCTCCTATCCTACAATAGTCTCAAAAACAAGTGGTAAATGCATTTATAACTAGCATCAGGGATTACGACAGATAAATTTTGACCAAAATATGATTTTACATCAAAACTATAGTAAGTCAGACCCAAAAATGCCTATATAAGTCAAGTAAATAGTAAAAAATCAAACCATTTCACTATTTACCTCTAGCAGAGAGCACTTGGAGCATTTTCTTAGTCAGATCTTCCACAACTGATATCGGGAGTTTCCACCGTCTGTTTTGAGCATCGTTAGTTGTAGGTAATAGCTAAGACCCTTATCTTTCATTTCATATCATCTATTTTGAGCTTTGGTGGGGTTTTAGGCCTAAATGGCGAGCCCTAAAACTCATAATGCGAGCATCGCGGGTACTCCTTGCGGGATACGCGGTTCCACCCTAGAACCGCGCCAATAATACAGTGGACAGGCGGTGCCACTACCTGTCTCCAACGGGGCACAGGAGGTGCCAACCGTGGATAAGTTAAAAAAATGGTATGGGAAAAATAACCTCATTCTTTTTATTATTACCGATTTAAGGATGATTCTAATGCATACCATTTTTGTTTTTGGCAAGTCTAGATCACTCAGAACATGGTGATATGGAAGGAAAGAACTCATGACAATGAGGATGTTGCTGCTGAGAGAAATACGGGCTGTATAGCCACATTACGGGACTATGGGCTCTTGAAGTTCTTTTGGACCCCAAGCATGGTGTCACAGGAACAACTACTAGAACAAATACTGCAAATGTGGAATCCAGAGCAGCAGTACTTCGAGGTGGGGGCACACATACTTACAGTGGAGGTAGAGAATATCTACTTCCTCACTGGTCTATCGAGATGGGGTGCCCCTATCTCATTGACAAGTTAACATGGCAGGGGACATTACTACTAGAGAGCTTATAGATCAACACTGTGCACCCGGAATAGGTACATAGGGGAAGAAGATCCCCATCAAAGTAGTGACAGATAGGGCTCTATGGACCGTCTTGTTTACCATGCAGAGGGTGGCTGAGATTCAAGGTGTGCACTAGGCTTCCAAGGCACACATGCTATATGCCATAGAGGCTATGGCACCCACGGTGTTCAACTGGGCAGAAGTAATGCTTCCAATATTCAAGGATCAGCTGACTAAGTGTCGGCAAGGAGAGTTGAAGTAGTTCGGATTTGGTTCCATCTTAGCCTGCTTCTTTTTTGAGCGGGTTCCACAGATGAGGCCACAGGTGACCTTCCGGGGTCTGAGAGCATGGGACCCCCATATGCTGAGGTGGGTCCAGGTCATGGCTCGCACAGGAACAGGTAGGGGAAGATTAAAGTTCGGTGCTCCGTTCTTCAAATGGCTACGAGATCAGATCCTCATGGTTGAGGACTATGCTTACATAGGCACAAAATTCACAGGAGATCCAGACCTATCACTCCCACCTGGCGGGCAGTGGGGTGACATCGGTAAGAAGAAAGAAACCCTAAAATGGATGAAATGTTTTTATGTCTTTTATGTTTTATATTTTTTATGTTAAGTGACGAGACCTAGATATTCTCATGCAGATGTTGGAGCAGTGCGACCTGGAGGAGCATCTCCATTGGATAGACGAGCAGGAGCTCGCTTTGTACCACAGGGTGATGATATCACCGGGGAGCTAGAGGAGAACCTAGAGAGGTTGACTTTGGACATCCCAAATGCTGACATAGATGATCTCCTGATGAGATATCAGAGATCCACAGTGGGAGTACCGGGTCGATTCTGTAGGCTGCTACGTAGGGTGGCTCAAGCAGTGATGTGCTATCACAAGAACCACTAGTGTATGAGATATGTACTGAAAGCTGATAGCTTCAGAATTTTGTATGATGACTTTTCCATAAAGCCTATGTGCTTCAGAGGAGGTCTCGGGACCTATTTTTTGTAAACTTTTCGTATATATATATAGACTTTTACACGGTGTTTATATGTTTCAAATGGAAAATGCTTTTCTATGAGTTCTACGTGTCTCAAAATTTTTATTTACAATGGACCATGTTTGATTTACCATCATGAATGGGAAATATGCCAGTCTAGGATGTAGTTAGCCAATGAGTCAGCAACTATGTTATGTTCCCTAGGGATATGCCTATAAGTAATAGTTTCAAATGATCTTTCTAGCAAACGCACTCTCCGAAATAGGCAGAGGAGTATCGGGTTCCTAATGGTCTAGACATGGTTCAAATCATAAACCACGATCTGTGAGTCCATCAATACTACTAGATCACAAACATCTTGGGAGGCAGCTTCAGTCAGAAGACCGATGAATGCTTCATACTTGGCGATGTTATTAGTAGCGGGACCTATACAAACCACTCCTGAACTAACCAGATCTTCAGCTGGGGAATAGAGAACCCAAGAAGCCGAGGTAAGATTCAAGGTGTGGAGGCAAGCACCATCAGTGAAACCTAAGAAAGCCATCTCCATGACCAAAACATGGTATAAACAGATGTGGACACGAAGCTCAAAACCATCTTGAAAATACTAAAAGCACACTGAAAGCCAATAAATATACATATATACAAGATACTACCCAAGAAAACCTAGGCATAATACCTTTTCAGGTACAACCATTACGAGGTTGCCCCAAAGGGATCCCATCATAATCAACGAGCTCGTAAGATCCTTTCCCTAACACCTTAGAAATAATGAAAGGTCCGTACCACATGGATTCAAACTTACCCTTCCCTAGTTTGTCATATCTCTGATCATAGGTCAAGACTAGGTCACCCTCGTTAAAGACACAAAGTTGGATGGATTTATCATACTACACCTTGATGTGTTTCTTATGCACCTCATTAGCCAAGGCAGCATCTCTACGAGTCTCATCAAGGTTACTCAAGTATACTAATCTTTCTTCCTCTATGGAAGTGTCTGGGAGAATTTCGATGGAAAGTTGTAAAGATGGAATCTGACATTGGATGGGTAAGATAACTTCAAATCCATAGACAAGCTGAAATGGTGTGAAAGAAGTAGTTGTTTTCACAGAAGTCCGATAAGCCCAGAGAGCACAGAAACGAACGTGGTTCCAGTTGGATTTATGATCTCCAACCATCCAACGAAGCATAGTTTTCAAAACTTTGTTAATGGCCTTTACCTGACCTTTACCTTGTGTATAATACGGTGTAGATTTTCCATGGCGAAACCCTAGCTTGGCACTCATTTCCTCCATAATCTAATTACAGAAATGGGATCTGTGATTAGTAATGATGGACTGCGGAACTCCAAATCTAGCTATGATATGATTGAACAAGAAGAGGGAGGTATTCTTACCATCTTCTACATACGTAGGCATGGCCTCATCCCATTTAGTAAAATAATCCACGGCTACGATGATGTAACCATGCCCCCCAGCTGAGGTAGGCTTACAATGCATGAAGTCAACCCCCCATTTGGAAAATGGGCCAATGGAAATGACGGGGTGTAGTGGAGTGGGATGGGTGCGCTTTTTAGGATAAAAGTGTTGACAAGGTGGGCTTTTCTTAACAACCTCATGACAATATTTGAAGATCGAAGGCCAGAAATATCCAGCACGAAGGATTTTCTAGGCTGTAGCCATCCCAGATAAATGACCGCCGCATGCTCCAAAATGGCAATCATTTAACACAAGTTCAGCCTCCTCATGAGTGAGGCATCGTCAGAGAATAGAGTCGATCCCACATCTATACAAAGTATCATTCAGGATGAGATAGTATTTCACATGGTAACAGATACGACGATGATCATCGCGTGATAGACATGGCTGAAAATGTTGTGTTTGGAGATATATTAGCAAATCTCCATACCAAGGATCAGTAGTTCTTATCAGGAATAGGAATTCATCCAGAAATGAATCATTGGGCTCATATTCTGTCGAAGCACATGGAAGGTCACACATAAGCTCTGCAAAGACCAAGGATTTCTTTGATGTAGCCTTGGAAAAATCTAGATTGAACTCCTGAAGGATAACAATCCAACAGGAGTACTTTCCCTTGAGCACTTGACGAGTCAGGATGTAGAACATCGGGTTTTGGTCTGCCAATATGGTGGTAGTGCGGAGCAAAATGTAATGACAGAACTTTTGTACAGCAATGGTCGTGGCCAATGCTAACTTTTCCACACGTGAATAACGCGTTTCAAAATCCAAGAGATTCTTATTGGCGTAATAAATCATGTGCTCCTGACTGTGGAGATTGTCCTGCGCTAAAATCATAGCGATGGTAGTAGCAGAGGCAGCAATGTACAAGAGAAAGTCTTTTGAATAATCAGGGGGGTGTATCATGGGTGAATGAGTCAAAGTGTGCTTAAGATTATCAAAGGCACATTGGTCCTGGTCATCCCAGAAGAATGGAGTGTTCTTCTTAAGGAGACACATATAACCGTGCGTTTTCTCTGGGAAATTGCACACGAAACAACGAAGAAAGTTTTCCTTCCCCTGCAAACTTTGGAGTTCCAAGAGATTAGTTGGGGCTGGTAGATCAAGAATGGCAACAATTTTTAAAGGATTTATTTGGATTCCATCTTTGGATACCACAAAACCTAGCAGATGTCCCGTCTCAACGCAAAAAACACATTTATGTGGGTTGAGCCATATATTATAATGACAACATCTCAGGAATACCTCTCTAAGATGACCAGGGTGGTCCTCCCGTTGCTGAGAATGAGCAGGGAGGTCGTCAAGGTGCAGTTCAACAATGTGTTTGACATCGTGAAACGCATAGGGCATCGCACACTAGAACATAGCTCCAGCATTTTTCAAGCCAAACGGTAACTTCTTATATGCAAAGGTTCCCCATGGGAAAATGAATGTCATCTTATGCTGATCGGAGGGCAATATCTCAATCTGATTATAGCCAAAAAATCCATCCATCAATGAAAAGATGACACTACTAGCACAGTTGTCGATAATCTAATCGATATGCAGGGTAGGAAAGTTGTCCTTGGGACAAGCTTTATTCAGATCCCCAAAGTCGATATAGACTCTAATGGTGCCCTACTTTTTATTGACAAGGACAAAGTTCGATACCCAGTCCATCAGGGGTATAGGATAAATAAACCCAGCTTTCAGAAGCTTCTCAATTTCAGTTTTTATAGCTGTGGCCTTCCGAGGATGGAATTGCCTAAGTTTTTGCCTGACAGGTTTGGCCGAGGGATAAATTTTAATCTCATGGACCACGATGGAAGGGTCGATCCCTGGCATCTCTTCATAGGACTAGGAAAAAATATCATGGAATTCTTTAAAAAGTGACTTATAGGCTTCAGATTCATCTGCAGAGTAGTTCTGCCCAACATGAACATGCTCAATAACATCAGGCTTGGCTGATATGTCAATCGGGTTCATCTGAGTAATGTTGCAAAGGTTTCCTCTAGAATCTGTATGTTGCAACAATATAGGACTTTGGGGAATGTTGACAATATCAGTAGGAAACAAGGATGCAAAATCATGGTTAACCGAACTGGTGTTGGGGAGGANATTTGTGTTCATGATCTTAATTATGGACTCATCGGAAGGAAAAGCCTCAGTGAGATAATCCGGAGTGGGAAGAGAAGGTTCTAACCAATACGACAAATGGTAGGGATCCGAAGCCACTAGATGAAGGTCATCAGTGTGATCATCGGAAGAGGTTTGAATGGCGTCATGCATAGGTTCATGAGGACTTAACAAAGTAGAATCAACAACATGTTTTCCCTGAGGATCACAATCAATTGAAGTGATCATATGGACTGATGCGGAATCCATGCTAGGAGGAGGGGATGGAAAAACTCCCATGAGGGAAGAATCCTTCAATACGCCTACCCCAATCAACTGATAAGGAGGAGGGGGTTGGCCTAACATGAGGATGTTATTAGCTATGGAGGTAGTAACATCAGGCGTACATAAATCAAGCTGGTCAATAGTAACGATTCTCCCTAGATGTGGAAATTGGATGGTTCGGAATACTGTTGAAGCAACAACAGTCATGGCATAGAACCAATTTTGTCCTAGAAGGAGATTGTAATCTAAAGGGGAATCTACCACTTCTACTTGGATGGAAACAGTTTTGACCCCAGCTCAACCGCAAGGGCTGATATGAGACCATGGGGCTGGAAACCCCATCTGTCAAAGGATTTAAGGGTTGTAGGAGATGTTACAAGCTCGGGAGAGCCAAGGGCTTTCCAAAAAGACAGAGACAGAATATAGGTCAAAGCTCCTTCATCTAGGATTGTTCGAAAAAACTTTCTTGCCAATCACTTTCGTAACAACTTGAAAAGCAAGTTTATGTGGTAACCTAGACTTATAGTTCTCAACATTGAAATGGATCAAGTTGGTGTTATCCGAGTCTAGAGCTCCTAATGCATTCAACAGGTTTTTGTGCTGTGTAGGGCAGTTTTGGAGTACTTCTAGGGTAGACATTGCACAAGGTGCCTGAGCGAGATCTTCAACCACATTATAAAATTGATCAGCTCGAGCATTGGGATTAAACACTTCCTTCCGAAGAGTACTCTTAGGTGGGCACAAAATCATGTCGAGAGTAGGCTTCTCGATAGACAAGGGGACAGTAAACGAGGACTCAGGAGAACTAGTAGAAGGGGCTTTCTCTGAAGATGAATGATCTTCATTTTTATCCGCAAGCTTATCATAATTCTAACTTCAAGTTTGCAGATGGATGGTATCTAAGGACATGATTTGAATTTCCTCTGACGAACTAGAATTACCCTGATTAGACATGTGGTCTATCAGTTGTTGTTGAGAGGGAAAAGGATCCGTAAGTACTGCAGGTGCGGGATTGGACTTCAAAAGTTGGGAGATTTCATCCCTATAAGGACACTCCTTTGAAAAATGGTCACCACCGCATAGCAGACAGGGATATTTTGCTTTTCTTTTCCCTTTGTCGTTATCACCGTTGGTTGGTCGTGGCGCCAATGTCTAGTTTCCAAATTTTTTATTTTGATTTCTACCTTTCTTTTTATTACCCGAGGTTTGAGCACTTTTGGAATAGAATTGAACTCGGCAGAAACCTTAGGAGTCGAAGGAGTAGATGGGATAGTTTGGGTTTTCTTGGCAGGTTTTGCTGTTGATGGGGACTAGATTGAACCAACAATCCCATCAACAGGTACTTCTGTTGGTGGCTTGGCAGGATCGATGCTGGGGTGAGGAGCTTGAGGGATTAGGTCATAAAGAGTGAGTGTCAGACTGGGAATAAACCAAGTCTAGGTACTGAGCCCAACTAATAGCCTGCTCTTCAGTAACGACACTTCCCATAGCTACATCTCGAGCAATAGGATGCAACAAGGATTTGGTGAACCAATAAGCTAGTAACTGATTTAGAATAGGGGCCTTAATAAGCCTTCTCCACCTTCTCCACTCATGAATATGATCAGAAATGTGGGTGGAGGTGTTCTGTCATAGAGAGGTTAAAAGATCAGTACCCATTTCATAATGAATAGGGAGCTGAAAGTGTGTAAGAAACACAGTTGCCAATGAGCCAAAATCCACAAACGAATGTTGTGGGAATTCAATGTACCACTTCGCAGCTGTACCAGTCAAAGTTCATTGAAAGAGTCGTAACCGAACAGAGTCATCCACGAGGGAGTTCGAAGAACACCACAAATGGAATGTCATCACATGGTTCTTCGAATCGTCTCCTTGTTTCCCATCAAATTTCTGGATGTCCAATGATAACTTTACCAGAATGGGTGGCCATGAGGGATTGTGTCGAATGGGGTCATTAATCAACTTGGACAGATCAGGTAAGTCCAAAGTTGCTAGGAAGGGTAACTGTCGGTTGGGATGAACATACTGGTAATATTGATATGGCATATAATTTCCAGTAGGACCATAAGTGGACTGATAAACAAGTTGCTGTGACGAAGAAATACCAGAAGATCCGCCCGTAGGGGGTTTATTTCCGAGATCAAGACCGTTAGGACCACCAAGGCCTACATGAGGAGGACCACTAGGGCCATCGGGACCACCAGGACCACCAAGATCACCAGGAGGTGAACCACCAGAACCTTCGGGGCCACCAGGAGGAGGTAAACCTCCAAAGCCACCGAAACCACTAGGAGGAGGGGCACCATACCCTCTAGAACCAGAAGGAGGAGCCACCAGGTCCCCTAGGACCATTAGGGTCACCAGGACCATAAGGAGGAAAGTTTCCAAATCCACTAGGACCATTAGGCCCCCCAGGGGGAGGACCTCTGTAACGTCCCTGACCCTCCGACTGACGAAGAGGACGCTACCATGGCCTCAACCATCCGGGAAACCAGCCCCATGAACATATGCATTTGTAAAATGTTGAAACAAAATGCATTGAAGTAGAACATGCACATATACAATTATTTATCATACACAACGAAAGCAACATACATTCATACAAGCATTCAACATGTTCACCATATTCATTAACAGTAAATGATTGCGGGAGTAAAATAGACAAGATTAGTTATCTTATGAAGAACGCATTCCACAACCAGCTACGTCATTGCAACGTTCCACCCAACCATAGGCTAGCATGCTCCTAAATCTCTTAGAAATGATGCCACCCCTGAGCTGTGCATGATTCCCCAAGGAATAAGGAACAAGCAGGCTTATACATAGTCAAGGGTACACTAAAACACAGCCAAGCCAACACAGTTGGGTTTATCAGGCCATCAACAAGACAGCCAAGCCAACATGGTCAGGTTTATTAGGCCATCCAGGAGTTGGGAAAGGCTAAATGCTAAGTTGTTGAGCCCATTACAGAGCTAGGAACACCTACACCAGAACTAGCCTGAATTCTAAGACACCCACACACACCCAACACAAGGAATCAGTCCCTTCTCTGCTACACATTCCCTCAGGCCCTGACTTCCCTTCCAATGCTATTCAGGGGTTGTGGAGAAGAAATCCATCCTTCTAGCTCTGTCTGTGTGGTTTCCAAACACACCAGGTTTATCAAGCAACCCAAGCCCCCATCCCTGCTCCCAACACAGTCCAAAGACCAACCATTGCACGCATGCAATCAATCAGCAGTTACAGCTTAAACAGGGAAAAGGACTCTTGAGTCGTTCTTGTCCCTATCATGGTCAAAACGACTCCCAAGTGAATTACAACAGTCCCAAAATGTATTAGTAAACACAGCTCATGACATGGAGAAACAACAGTCTGTTTTGGACCACGAAGTCACCGGGAAAACTTACATAGAACACACTAGGGAAGAAAATACAGTCTCCCAACCTGTGCATGAGGTAAACTTGCACTAGACCCCAAAATATAGAGGGAAAAAAAACATATGAACGAGCCACAAATCGGTAGGGAAAACTTACACAAAATACCTGCGCGTAAAAATGGCTCTCCACAGGAAAAATCATGGGTGATAGTGACCGAACGGCTCCCAACCTTCTGAGTGAGTAACAACAGTGCAAAACCTAATGCATGAGAGAATATTCACACCAAATCCCAAATATGGATCGAAACACACCAGATCCCTCTATTTAGAAAATGTGAATGACAGTGGAGACGGCTCCTCCCTCCTAGCTGCGTAAGAACTAACAGGAAAGAATCCTGTGCATGGGAATAATCAGACTATCACCCCCACATGAGGATGAATAGACTATGGTTAGAATGCATAGTCGTGGAGAGAGTGGAATGAGGGGCATAGTCATTCTCCTGCCCATCATGGGGTTCAATCTACTGGTGGAGTGTGCGTGTGGGCAAGGACTGACAGTCCTGCCACACTCCACTCCCAGCCATAACTGCCCCAACTAACAGTAGATCTTTTAAAGGTGGTAGTTGGATAAAACAAGGAAAGATGACACATGGCTTTTTCCCCCATTGCCCAAGGTTTGACATCCCCCACCCTTATCCTTGTGAGAATCATGCCCCTTCTCAATTTAGTTGCTGCGAACATAGCTGGTTGGGGTTCATGTTAATTAAAGATGCATATTTACATGATGAAAATACTTGATATGTATGTCGCATGCCCCGACATACCATCGGTGACAATTTCAACCCGAAACATAGCATAACCAATCAATGGTGGGGCCTTGGCCTTTAGCTCCACACCATGATTATCTAAAATATATAGATCATGTATGTTTAATGCAACGGGGTCAAAACCGGGGTGTTGCATTCCCCTCCCCCTTCAATAGCACTGTCCCCTGTGCTTTACAAAATTTAACAAAATGCTACACTGGTATCACCTCAGTGTTCCACAGAATTGAACAAAAATGGATGTGCCAATCGCATGGCATCCTCCAGCTCCCACGTAGCCTCTTCAAGTCCGTAGTGTTCCCATTGCACCTTTACCTGACCTATGGCCCGATTCTAGAGCATTGTGACCTTCCTGTTGAGGATGCACATTGGCTCGATTCAAAACTCTCCCTTGGGTTCCACCTGAATCACATCCCAATTTATCACATGTCTAGGATCATGTACATATCTCTTAAGCAAAGAAACATGAAAAACATTATGAGCCCTAGTGCTAGTAGGAAATGCAAGTCTATATGCAATGGGCCCTATTCTCTCAAGCACTTCAAGCGGCCCACATTATCTAGGTGACAGCTTGGCACAATTTCCAAGCTTCAAGGAACTCTTCCTTGCCCTCACTTTGAGGTAAACATGATCCCCAACAATGAACTCCCTGTTCACCCTATGCTTATTTGCATAGCTTTTCTGTCTATCCTATGCTGCTTTCAGATTTTGCCTGATCTTTACAACCTCTTGCTCCATTTCCTTGAGCAATTTTTGCCCAAGCACAATCCTGTTCACAGGGTTATCCCAAGTCACAGGTGTTCTACACCTTCTTCCATACAAAGATTCGTACGGACTCATCCCCAAGGATGCCTGCTGTCCATTGTTATAAGCAAACTCTACCAAGTGTAAGTAATCTTCCCACCTGGTTGGTTTGTCCATTACGTATATGTGAAGCATGTCTTCAAGCACCTGATTAACTCTCTTTGTTTTCCCATCCGTCTAAGGATGGTATGCAGTGCTGAAGTTTAGCTTTGTACCAAAATCTGCAAACAACCCCTTCCAAAAGTTGGAAGTGAACTTGGCATCTCTATTAGAGATTATTGCCTTAGGCAATCCATGCAATTTGAAAATATCCTTCATGAAGATATTTGCAATGACATCATTCTTATGTGTAGACTTAACCGGTATAAAATGCACTCCCTTAGTCAACTTGTCTACCACAACCATGATGGAATCATGTTTCCTCCAAGTCATTGGCAATCCTGTAACAAAATCCATGGAAATAAATTGCCATTTCCATTCTGGAACTGGCAATGGCTGCAACAAGCCTGCTGGATGTTGATGCTCAGCCTTTACCTGTTGACATTTCAGGCACCTCGAAATGTACTCAGCCATGTCCCTTTTCATTCCTGGCCAAAAATACTGCTTTCTGGCTCTAGCAATGGTCTTTTGGTATCCTAGGTGACTGGAATATAGAGCTTGATGGATTTCATCCATAACAACTCTCCTCAAACTTGCTACATCTGGAATATAAATTCTACCTTTATAAGTGAGAAGTCCATCTTCTTCAAATTTATATCCCTCATGCCTCTTCTCAAGACTTTGCTGTTGCAATTTGTCTTTTACCTGCTCATACCATTCATCTCCAGCAGCATGACTAACAATATGCTGCTTCAAATCTGATTGGAAAATACTAAGAGATGCCACATGCATTTCTTGCATCTTCCTGCTGAGTGCATCAGCTACCTTATTCTCTTTTCCCTTTATGTGCTTGATTTCAAAATCAAACTCACATAGAAATTCCAGCCATCTTGCTTGCCTAGCATTCAGAGTAGGCTGATCAAATAAATACTTCAGACCACAATGGTCTATTCTGAGCTCAAATATTCTACCCATCAAGTAATGCTTCCACATCTTAAGAGCATGTACTATGTCTGCAAGCTCTAGATCATGAGTGGCATAGTTCTTCTCAAGCTTATTTAGCTTTCTTGACTCGTAACATATCACATGGTTTTCCTGCATAAGGAATACTCTGAGCCCTTGTCCGCATGCATCAGTACACACCACAAAATATTTCTCTGGATATGCAACCTTCAATATGGGTGCACTGGTGAGAAGATTCTTCAACTGCTGGAAGATTTCTTCACACCTCGATGTCCATTCGAACTTCATCCCCTTCTTTTGCAAAGAAGTGATGGCATGTGCAACTCTGGAGAATCCCTCAATGAACCTCCTGTAGTATCCTGCAATTCCCATAAAAGATCTTACATCTGTCACATTTCTTGGAGTAGACCAATTCATAATGGCTTCAATCTTTTCAGGGTCCATATATATACCCTCCTCTAAGATAATGTGACCCAAATACTGAATTCTACCTCTATATAAGTCACACTTGCTCAGTTTTGCATACAGTTGATGCTCCTTGAGCAATTTCAATGTCAATCTCAAATTCTCTTCATGTTCTTCCTCATTCTTAGAATAAACAAGAATGTCATCAAGGAAGACAAGAACAAACTTATTCAGATATTTGCTGAAGACACTATTCATAAGGCACATAAATGTAGCTGGTGCATTTGTGAGACCAAATGGTACCACTACAAAATCATAACGTCCATACCTCATCCTGAAGGATGTCTTATGAATGTCTTCATCCTTGATTCTCACCTAATGGTAACCAGACCTTAAGACGATTTTGGAAAATACCCTTGTTCCCCTCATTTGATCAAAGAGGTCATCAATCCTAGGCAAAGGATATTTATTCTTCATAGTAACCTTGTTCAATTGTCTGTAATCAATACACAACCTGAGTGTACCATCTTTCTTCTTTACAAACAGAACCGGTGCTCCCTAAGGAGACACACTCAGCCGGATATACTTCTTTTCCAACAACTCTTGCGGTTGCATCTTCAATTCTAGCATCTTTGGTGTACTCATCTTGTAGGGTGTCTTGGACACTAGTGTTGCTCCTGGCACAAGTTCAATTGTGAAATCAATGTCCCTCTTTGGAGGAAGCCCTGGAATCTCATCAGGAAACACATCCCTGAATTCTTGTAACACCTGATAGTCCTCCAACCTAGGAGTTTCATCTCCTGATGTCTCCAAAATATGGGCTGCATACAACTAGCAACCCTTCCTACACAACTTCTTTAACTGCATTGCTGAAACCTGCTGCACTGAAATCACCTTTGGAATACCTTTCACAACTACTAGGTTCCCTTCCTCATTCATGCATTCGAAAGTCTTATTATAACAGTCAAGCTTTACCCTGTGAGCCTCTAACCAATCCCTTCCGATGAGAACATAATAGGAACCAAGCGGTAGAACATTCAGATCTACACAAGTGACCAATCCATCCATGACCAATGGACATTTCTCTACCACTTCACTAACCTTTCTCTTAGTTCTAGTGGCTAGCTAAACTAACCAAGACTTCCTATGCTTTACTTTCTTAAAAGCACAAATCTCCACTACTCTAGGAGTAATGTAACTGTGAGTAGAACCAGGTTCAATCAAAATAGAAACAGATTGCTCAACAATATTACCTGCTACTTCAACAACAATTGACTGGTGATCTGTTTGGCGGTCCTCCAGTGCTGCATAAATCCTAGGGACTGTCCTTGCTACTTGACCCACTGTTTCTACTTCTTGAATGTTGTAAGCTGGCCTTGCACTCTCATTCTTGAGTGGACAATTCCTGCACATGTGGGGTCCTCCACATTTCCAACATTGGTGTGGCCCTCTATTCTGTTGTGGATCCTTAGGATTTTCTCCTGTCACTCCGACTGGCTTACTCGCAGCTTGAGATGGCTGCTTCTGCTAATTCCTGAAGTTATAAGGTTTGAAACCTTTCTTTCTTTGGTCAAACTTCTCATTCTTCTTGTCCTTCCATGCCTTATGGTAATCAGGTTTACCTTTTCTTTGCTCATAGCAATACTTAGCCTTCCTTATTGCTTCTTCAAGAGTTCTAGGTTCATAAAACTCAATTCTATCTTTGTAAGACTGAGGTAATCCACTCAGAAAACACTGGACCTTCACTTTTTCATCTCTGATGTACCGGACATACCTCAATAGCTCCAAAAACTTATTTGCATATTCTTCCATGGTCCGCTATCCCAATCTCAGCTCATGGAACTCCTTAATCTTGTCATCATAATACCTGTCAGAGAAGTATTTCTGCTTGAAATGCTTCTTGAACTGTTTCCACTTAAGTCTCCTTTCACTGATCCTCTTTGCTTGCTTGAAGTGTTCCCACCAAATGGATGCTCTTCCATTCAGATTGAATATGGAAACTCTTGCCTTCATGTTTCCTGAATAGTCATGCACTTGAAAGTACTTCTTTATTCCAAGAAGCCAAGCTTTAGCCTCTTGTCCAGTCTTTACCTCACCATCAAATGTAGGAGGTTTAGCTTTCTTAAATTCATCCCAAGAGCGATCCCTATGGTGTCTTCTTCTTTTTATTTTATGAGAAGAAGAACTTGAATCCCCACAAGATTCTTCATAATCAGATGATCCACAAGAAGTCCTTCTCCTTCTCCTAGTACTGCTCTTACTGCCTTCTGGTCTTGCTGTACCTCGTCTAGAGTCTATCTTTATTTGCAAGTCCGTCAAACTCTGCAACATTGCAGCATTCAACTGATGCTGCTCTTCCTGGGCTTTGATCAAGCTTCTCATGGTAGCTGCAACCTCGGACGGTGTCCCCTTGAATCTCCTTCCATTAGACTCTATGTCATCATTCCCATTACAGACATTTTCTCCCATGGCATCTTCTGCACGCTCGTAAGAATCCTGAGCATCATACCCATCATGGATTCTCATGACTGAACCACCTCTGGATTTTACCACACTGTTCTCTCTAGAGTACTACCTTTGGAAGTTATCTAAAGTTCTACAAATGTGTTTGTATCAAACTGTTAGATGCATAATATAAATATAAATCAAAATTACTTACCTTTCTTTTGGAAATTCATAAAACAACAATTATGCTAAACACAGAATTTTCTCTATTTCATATTCACCCCTATAATCCACTGACAGTCTGCTGAAATATGCTAAAACAGTTAGAATTTGCTGAGAAAATTTCCACTTCAAAAAACCCAAAGTTTCCTTCTCTTCATCGGGTCTCCTTCGCACAAATTTTTCGGCGTTTCGGCGGGAAAATCGCCAAGCTTTCGATCTGCATTGGTGACGCGGAGGACTTTTCACCTATTTCCTTCCGTTGTACCGGATCCGCTTCCAACTCTCTGAACCTAATCGACGATGAAACCAGCCTATGCGCTGCATCGGCGCTCGGAGGCACTAGTTGCTGCGGCGTCGGAGGGCTAGTTGACTAAACAGCCGCAACAATGAGTCACCTTTATTGAAATTTTTTTTTCGATCGTCGATCCGATCCACTAACGTTTCTCGATGGCTGATGATCTCATGCCTTAGAGAAAATTTTGAATTTTCTTCTTGCCTTGTCTTTCGTGGCATCAGCTCTTCCATCTTCTATTCATCGGCTGTCGGAAGTGCTAATCACTACGGCATCGGCGATTGAAGCCTCTATACGTTGGAAGGATAGTTCGTTGGCTAGCCGTAATGGCAGACGTTCAATCCACTAACTTCATCTGATGGCTGACGACTCCAAGACTTAGAAAAAATTTTGAAATTTTCGCCTTTAGTCTTCCTTTTCGCCTCTTGATCGGCTCAATTCTCTTCTTTTCGTCGGTGAATTAGTTCCATCAGTAGCCGCAACGGAAAAACACCATCTTTGATCTTCTTCCCATAGCCGACGATTTTGGGCCTTTAGAAAAAATTTCAAACTTTCTTTACGGCATCGACGGTCGAAGGCCTTACCCGTCGGACGTGTAGTTGTCTAGCGATCCGCAACGGTGGGCGCTCGATCAACCATTTTCCGTCGACGTCCATCTACGGTCTCATCAACTAACCTTCTTTCGGTGCATTGGCGATCCAAACCACTAAATTCCGCTGATCGTCGATGGTCTTAACACTTAGATGAATTTTTCAAAAAAATTTCTCTTCTTCAAAATTTTGCCGATCAAATCGCCTAACACCTCCGTTGCTTATCGACGCCTCGAACAACCAAGTTTTGCCAACATATCGGCGGCCTTCGGCTAATTCCCTCTGTAACTGCGGCTCCGGTGTCCATTATTTTCCACCGATGATTTAAACACTTAAATCAAATTTCAAAACTTTCCTACTGTCGACAATTGGAACCACTAACACTACTGCATCAATGTTTTATTCCCTACGGCAGCCGCAACGGCGGACTAACAACTGCTAAATTCTTCTGCGATGTCGGCGAACCCAACATCAATTTTTCTGCCGATGGCCACCAAACACTTAGAAAATTTTCTCCAATTTTCCTTCCAACTGTCCTCCATCGGGTGTGCTTTTGCCTAGCTCTCCACTACATCGGAAGTCCTTCCCACTAAGTGTTCCAATGAGACAGTTCAAACACTTAGATGAATTTTTCAAAAAATTTCTAGTCATTCATTGATTTCTTCTGGGTAGAAGGCAACATGCCTCTATGAACTGGTATTTCATGGCCCATAGAGACCCATGCTGTAACCTGCAAGCTCTGATACCACACTGTAACGTCCCCAACCCTCCGACCGGTGAAGAGGATGCTACCATGGCCTCAACCATCCAAGCAACCAGCCCCATGAACATGTGCATTTGTAAAATGTTGAAACAAAATGCATAGAAGTAGAACATGCACAGATACAATTATTTATCATACACAATGGAAGCAACATACATTCATACAAGCATTCAACATGTTCACCATATTAAATAATATTAAATGATTGCGGGAGTAAAATAGACAAGATTACTTATCTTATGAAGAACTCGTTCTACAACCAGCTACGTCGCTGCAACGTTCCACCCAACCATAGGCTAGCATGCTCCTAAATCTCTCAACAATGCTACCACCCCTGAGCTGGGCATGATTCCCCACGGAATAAGGAACAAGCAGGCTTACACATAGTCAAGGGTACACCAAAACACAGCCAAGCCAACACAGTTGGGTTTATCAGGCCATCAACAAGACAACCAAGCCAACATGGTCAGGTTTATCAGGCCATCCAGGAGTTGGGAAAGGCTAAATGCTAAGCTGGTGATCCCATTACAAAGCTAGGAACACCTACACCAGAACTAGCCTGACTTCTAAGACACCCACACACACCCAACACAAGGAATCAGTCCCTTCTCTACTACACAGTCCCTCAGGCCCTGACTTCCCCTCCAGTGCTATTCAGGGGTTGTGGAGAAGAAATCCAGCCCTCTATATTTGTTCGTGTGGTTTCCAAACACACCAGGTTTATCAAGAAACCCTAGCCCCCATCCCTGCTCCCAACACAGCTTGAAGACCAACCATTGCATGCATGCAATCAATCAGCAGTTACAGCTTAAATAGGGAAAAATACTCCTGAGTCGTTCTTGGCCCTATCGTGGCCAAAATGACTCCCAAGTGAATTACAATAGTCCCAAAATGTATCAGTAAACACAGCTCACGACATGGGGAAACAACAGTCCATCCTGGACCACAAAGTCACTGGGAAAACTTACACAGACCACACTGGGGAAGAAAATATAGTCTCCCAACCTATGCATGAGGGAAACTTGCACTAGACCCCAAAATACAGAGGGAAACAAAACATATGCATGAGCCACAAATTGGTAGGGAAAACTTACACACAGTCCCTAAACGTAAAAATGGCTCTCCACATAAAAAATCGTGGGTGATAGTGATCGAACGGCTCCTAGCTTGCTGCGTGAGTAACAACAACGCAGAACCCAGTGCATGAGAGAATATTCACACCAAATCCCAAATACGGATTGAAACACACCAGATACCCCTCTGTGGAAAATGTGAATGACAGTGGAGATGGCTCCTCCCTCCTGGATGCGTAAGACCAAACAGGAAAGAAGCCTGTGAATGGGAACAATCAGACTACCACCCCTGCGTGAGGATGAACAGACTATGGTGAGAATGTGTAGTCATGGAGAGAGTGGAATGAGGGGCGTAGTCATTCTTCTACCCATCATGGGGTTCAATCCACTGGTGGAGTGTGCATGTGGGCAAGGACTGACAGTCTTGCCACACTCCACTCCCAGCCATAACTACCCCAACTAACAGCAGAGCTTTTAATGGTGGTGGTTGGATAAAACAAGGAAAGATGACACATGACTTTTTCCCCCATTGCCCAAGGTTTGACATCCCCCACCCTTATCCTTGTGAGAATCATGCCCCTTCTCAATTTAGTTTCTGTGAACATAGCTGGTTGGGGTTCATTTTAATTAAAGATGCATATTTACATGATGACAAAACTTGATATGTATGTCGCATGCCTCGACATACCATCGGTGACGATTTCAACCCAAAACATAGCATAACCAATCAATGGTGGGGCCTTGGCCTTTAGCTCCGCACCATGATTATATATAATATATACATCATGTATGTTTAATCCAACAGGGTCAAAGCTGGGGTGTTACAACCTCCATAAGGGGGTCCTCCGGCACCTCCCGCAGTATGTATAGGTATCGCTTCCATGGCTGGCATGTATGACCAGTTGGGTTTCCCCCATGGCGTAAAAGTATTAGTAGGGTATGGAATTCCTGTAGAATTGGGTGGATAATTAATATTACCTACAGGTATTTGATAACCATAACCTCCAAAAGATTGAATGGTTACAGGTTGAGCCCCAGAGGGTTGACCTGAACTGGATGGGGTATTAACCACATTAGAATTTGTGGGAGGGACATAAACTGTATATGGTTCTATGTTAGAGGTCTACCTTTGACTAGTAACAATTCTAGTGTCAGATAACATAGGTCATACTGGGGGTTTCCCCCTGGCACTAGAAGGTGTAGACGAAAAAGGAATTGAAGATTGAATCTCAGGTACAAAAGACCTGGGAATATTAGGTATAGACATAACATGAGAGGTTGTAGGGGTGGTATCTTGACTTGGGTTGCGGGGTGTCAATGGACGATCTATAATCGGTTCAATGGGTCTCATAGATTCGGCAAGTGAATGATATCCCCTAGGAACAGATGTGGATCTTGGTAGTGTTGGGCCTAAAATGTCATCAATTTGCTTATCAATCTCCTTTGCACGGAGAATGGAAGAATGGTACTTCCTACATTCTTCTTCAATTTCAGAAGAGATTCCACAGGTGCCAAATGAAGCAATGGCTTGACCTACAGGGGTTTCCCAAAATTGAGCATTGGGACCAAAATCTGGGCAAGCAATATCATCAACATGTCCTTCCATGGGAGAATGGAACGAGGAATCTCCCCGAGAAGGCTATTGGACCAAGGGAGGTGAGTGTGAAGAATATGGTACTCCACTTTCCACAACCACATTGTCTCCCACTTAGGAGGTGGTAGCAGCTCCTTGGTCAATAGCTTCCATAGGATTTTCTCCTGAACCAGGAATAAAATCAGGTGGCAAGCCCCGTACTCTTCTATACTGTCTTAATTCAGCCAGTTTGTACAATTCCTAACTAACCTAGGGTCTGAAAATCTAGAAAACACACCAAAAATAATTTCCCTACACAAGCTATAGGTCAAAACAAGCACACTTAAAATGATAAGAGGAGTTCAAAAAGTCAGGTCTCTCACTAGGATTGTCAATAAGGTGCCACTCACAATATACCTTGAGGGTATGTGTGTAGTAATCTCCTCAAATGTTGTTTTCAGTGTATGGCTCCAAGCAAGACGGCCAAAGGGTTTTTCTCAAATAGATAAGGTACCCTAGTGGGGTCTCTGAATATCCTCAAGGTATGTGGGAGCTCGAATCGGTAGTAGTGTTGTCTAATGCATAAATGTACACAAGGGTCCTTTCGATATACAATTGAGTATGTGAAGTACCTTTCTATATACCTCAAGGGTATGTGAAAGGCCGTTCGATATACCGCCGCGCAAGTTCCAAAATGTAATGCTGACAAATAACGACAACTCCTATGCTTAACAACGCCCGAACACATCTCTAACCTATCACTCAAGTTACTATGTAAATTTTAACCTGCAACTACCATTAATTTTAACTTGTACGGTTAGGTGAATGCATGATGTTTTGACAGAAAAGTAAAACTGCAGTATGTCGGTGCAAGATATTCACTTTACCGTTTAGTATGCCTACTTATGGGAGGGAAAGAGAGTGTTTTCCTTTTGTTTCAAAAACCAAAAATACTTCCACACAATAGTCATGAACATCAAATCAAAGACAAGCAATCACTTTTCCAAAATGATTTCTTCTTTCCAAAAGAAAATGAGAAGGGGAGGAATCTCTTCTCCTAAAAGAAAAACAAGAAGCACGCCTCTATGCAAATGCACTCTATTTTTTCAAATTTCTCAAACATAAGCAAATCTAACTTAAAACTACCTTTTTTTATTTTTATTTTGATCAAGATAGCTCTAAATGCATGAGAGACGAAAGATCATAAAGGTCCTGAAAGCTTGTAAAGCCAATCAACAAACCGATGTCCAACGCTCAATGATGATATCCTAGTCTTAGTCAAAACTTTTCTTTTTTAAAGGAGGGAAAAATAAGTTTACTATGCAAATAAGAAATGAAACCTAGAAGCTAATCTAGTGTTCTTCTTTTAGTCTACGTAGTAGAAACGAAAAGAGGTTTCAAATAACACCCAAGCTTTTCAGAAAACAAGAAACTCTTTCGTAAACACAACCAACAAGCATAGAAGCGAATGAGCAATCAAAAGACTTAATCAAACTTTTGAAATTCCACTCAAATCAAAATTAAACCATAAAATCTCAAACCACAAGCATCAGATTCAGTAACACAAGTCTGATGAGCAGAACTGAAAGCAACAAAATCCAGTTTTTTTCAAAGAAAAATAAGGAAAAAAGGCTTTGGAATAATGCCTACCTGGCACCGCGCTTCTCAAGTGTTGATAGAGAGTTTCCTAGACAACACCAATTCTTGCCAACAGGTTACAGGAGGTGGCACCATGTCCTGTCAACTTTGTTCAGGCAGTGGCACCAATTCTCGTACACAGTGTGGACGTGGTTCCCTGTAGATGACCAAAACACAAGAAGAATGATGGATCAAGTCAAAAACAGACTAGATCAAGGCAAATACTATTGAATTGAGTATGGGAAAAAAGCATAAAAGACCGAAATGACTCAGATCTGAATAGATCTAGAGATTTCGAACCCAAATGGACTCAGTCAGAGAGTAGATCTAACTGAAGAGAGTTGAAGAAGGAGCCTGGATTCGGACAAGATTTGTAGATTGAGGAAGATCAGAATGAATGATACACAACTTCATTCCCCAGCGGAGTTGCCATATTTGTTAGCTGGAATATTTCACCTCCTGCAGAAAGCAAGGTGTTCCACTGGTCTAAATGGTTCAGATCCAGAACAAATAGAAGACAGAGGTTGAAGACTGTCCCTAGACATTGTAGATATCTGGAATACAAGGCTTTGATAGTCCTCCTATGTACCTGCAATGAGTTCAACATGAAACAGATCAAAGCAACTAGAATATGATCTAGTAATCTATGCTATTGACTAAGGAATCTAACAACATACATCTAAAATCAAACATCAACTATATATGTAGGATAGAAATCAACTTGCATTAAAGAAATATGAAGAAGTTTACAACCAAGCCTTAGTGTTGACATGCATCTCCATGAAACCAAGCATTCTCATCCCCATAATCTCTGACTCTAGCTCTCTCTATTCTCTCCAATGATATGGACCAAGTGATCAATCCAACAGCATAACAATGCCTTAAGAGTTCTCTCCCTCAACCATGGCCATAAGCTTGTATTTATAAGGCTAGATGGATAGGGATGGTTGAGAGATTAGTGGGTGAGGTGTCCTCCAAGATCCTAGGATGGGGGATCTCGAGCTCAACAGACCCACAATGGTAGGGATAAGGGAGATCTCGAGGCTTATCATATAGAAGCCTCCAAAATCTGGGATTCATGGCAAGTAGGTATGTCCAAATGTCTTATCACATGATGGCAGGATTTTGGTATAACATTGAGGATTAAGGCCCGTTAGCAATTGTTGTTATATGTATGGAACTTGCACTTAAGAGTATTAAGGGATAATGTTTATAGTTTAGAAGAGACACAATCATGAGAGTGTAGGGAATATACATACAGAGAATATTGCTTTAGGAAATCCCAATTTAGGCATAAAGAAGATAGGGTGAACTTACAATTTAGGCACATGAAGAATAATGATCCAACCTGAACCTCCTCCACCCTTCAATCCTACATATTTTACGTCAGCACTAATAGATCCATTGTCATTCAAAATTCTCTTTACAATGATCTTGAGATCCCCACCGAATTCACCTTCCCTACTTGTTGTCCCACCCCTACTTCCATATCTCCCAGGTTTAGTAAGAGTAGACTAAGCATAAGCATTTCCACAACATGTATCTTCCATATCCTTACCATCACCCTTAATGCAGCAAGCATGCACCTCTGCCTCCATGAACTCTACTTGCGCCATCAACACCAAGTGGTGTTCCACTCGTTTGCCGGGGGGGGGGGTGTTGTTCCACCCAATGCAATTGTATTCAAGAAATAATTTTCTTGCATGTATGATCAATGTCCCTCCTATAAGAGATGCATAGTCACCCAATCATAATTACCATGAGATATTAATAATGATCATACAACTCGCAAATAGGAAGGCTACAGAAACATGTGATAGAATATCTGAATTTCCTTCTTCATTAATCAACACATCATTGTCAAAGACCTTGATAAGTGTATTACCAGAAAGATGGTAATGAAATCCAAACAAAATTCCCCTGTAAAATGGGCATATCGCCAGTCCAAAAATATAAAAACCCATGAGTATAAAAGGGGAAATATCTACACTTTGATGGTGATTTGAAATTTTTCATGAATTTACTTCATGCACTGAAGAAAAACTCATGAAATATTCTCATTTTACAACAAACCAACCTACACTGGAAAATGTAGAGCTTTCCTTTCCCAGTTCATTTATCTTTTTCCAAGTTCAAAGGAACATGCATGAACAAAGAACATTCACCTACAGCTTTGCTTCACATATGTTCAATGCACCTTAGCACAAGCAAAATCAAAGTAATTGAAATGTTATTCATTATCATAGTTTGGCATGGCATGGAAAAAACTAATATCCGATCAAAGATAAGACTTCAATGTGTTTTTATAATTGATGTCGTAACAACTATAAGAAGGAAAAACATGTTTGACACTGTTGTAATCTCACAAATCACATAAGGTTACCAATAATACACATTAAAACATATATAAATATACAACAGAGACAAGAGATAAGAACAAATAGGTGAATAAACAGATTATATTATACAAATGATTCCATACAACACAGAGAACTGAACTGAGTTCTCATCTGGATCAACAACCTAATATATATGATTACAGAACGGTTACAAAATAACTACCTGTCGGTTCGGTGAACCGACATGACTTTAGGTGGTCAACCTAATCTCTAGTTTAGTCGGCCGACCGACTTAGTCGGCTGATCGACTAAGTCGACCCATCGACTTAATTGGCTGATCGACTAAGTCAGCTATCCTTCAAGTTGACTTTATCGACTTGCTCCTTCTACATCTCCCCCACGAACAAAATGTTTCTTCGTCTTGAAGAAACAGGGAGGTACAAAAAATTCTGCTAGTCTCAATAGTTATTGTGGTGGGCTGTGAAGTCTGATGGTCGGTCTTTTCTGTACACAGACTTCTACAATGCGCAAGGCTATTACTGTGAGGTGATGTTGGAAATCTGTCCAACTCTGCAAAATTTTCTGGATGTCGATGGTGAGTGTGGTCAAGCCTGATAAGATCGACATCTTTTTTGAGATGGAGACTTCAGCTATCCTCTCCATTTCGGGACCCATGAATTGGTCTTTCTCCTCTACAGTATTGATAATTCGTTTCATCTGCGGGTAGATGATGTCAACTTTCTCTAAGTTAGGGAGAGCTTGTTGCACCCACTGATGTGCTTCCCTTTCTAGTTTCTGCAGTTTGGCGGTTTCAAGCACTATTTGTTCTTCTATTGTCATTTTGAGTGCTTCTTCAGTGGTTTTTTTGCTCTCTAGTGCCTGAATCCCTTGTCAAGTTTGTCTAGTCTACTGATAAAATTGCCCATAGTGATTAGGCCAGTCTCTTAGTAATTCTTCGATTATGACAGACTCCTCCATATGATCCTGCAGTACTTTATATGCTTCAGAGAATGCAGTGTGCTGTGCCATTAGGACTCAGGCAGTTTCCTCTTTTTGTTCCTCCTTGGTTTCCTGAATGTGAACTTGGAGTGTCGATACCATGCTCTCAAATAGCTGATATGCTCTTTCGAGCGGTTTGTCTATGTCGATCTCTATGGGGCTCGGCATGACGGACTGGACCAAATTCCTACATTTGTCGAGAAACTTGAACTATTCTACATTTTTGTCCTTGAGTTCTTTATTTCTTTGCTCACTCCTCGTCTTTTCTTCACTTGCTAGGGTTTTGAGGAGTTTTCCTAACTCTGTGTCGGTCAAGGAGCTTGCATCCTTCAATCTAATTTGGACTTTTGAAGGCTTTCCATGATTCTCCTTCTTTTGTTTCTCCTTCCTCTTCTTATGCTTTTCTTTATCTACTTCCTGTGTACCTACAACAGCCGAGGAGGGATCTTTGGTTTGTAGGTTAGAGGTCGAGGGTTTCTCTAGTTGGGGAGGTGGGATGATTACCACCTCTGGTTGTGTGGATGCAGTCGGTTGTAGGGGGTCTTTTTCTGGGTCAAGGGGTGGTGGTGGTGGTGGAGATGGTGGTTGATCTAGGAGGATCCAAGAAGGAAAATTTTTTGAAGTCCTCCAATCTGAGCAAAACTAGAATCAGATCAAAAGGCTTGTCGAGATGATTCCAACGACGTTCGTTTCACCTCAAACAGACTCCGTATTAGAAAGTTATCGCGTTCTGTTGTATTAATGAAACAGGCAAATTTGGAAAAATGGGAGTGCCACGTGGCACCATTGGCAGGGTGACACGTGGCATCTGTATAGTACAAACGGATGATGTGGCAGTTATGTAGATAGACAGGTGGTAGTACTATCCAATCAGGATGCAACACATGTCATGTATGGACGATGAGGTGGCAATCCAGTTAGCAGTACAGACCAATCAGGATGTAACATGTGTCATGTATAGACGATGAGGTGGCAATCCAGTTAGCAGTATGGACCAATTCGAATGCGACATGTGTCAGTACGGAGATGACTGTGCAACTTAGTTGGTAGTACAGCAGATGAGTTGGCAGCTGACTGGGCATTGAGGTGGACCAATCCGGAACTGCCACGTGGTAGCACCGGATTGGCCAATATTGATTGAAGTTCACCAAAATGTTGTTGCTCCACTGGTTTTGAACTCCTGACCTCCCATACCCTGTCTCTGCGCCTTTACCAACTATGCTAGTAGTGTTCCTTGTATAATGTATGGAAATAATTTTATTTAAAGTATGCATTGGCATTTCGAGCCCCAAAGGAGCCGAGGCTTAGCCCCGACCATGGTTCTTCCTCCAGCGTGACCGGGAGCTCCAACCAGCACGAGAGCCCAGCACATTTAGCACATGTCAAATTATAAACTATGGAGTTTGGGTTAAAAGCGGGTTGAGAATTGTTTCTCTGTTATAACAAATTTTTGGGTTTTATACATAGTTCGGTTGGGTAGTTTTGCAACCATATTTTATTAATGCCATACTTGGGTATGTGGTTGGCATAGTTGTTAATTATGTCAACTACATGATAAAAGGAGCTTTAAGTGAAACCAACCAAAACTTGAGAAGTTGAAACAAGATGCCAATCTTGGAAAATTTGTTGTAACCAAAGAGAACATGAGGAAAATGTGAAGAGGGGCATGTCATGGCTATATAAGCCCCCTTAGTTGCCATTTTCCACTCATGCTTTGGAGTGGAGACTTTGTAGCTAAAGGAGAGAAGGGAGATTGCGTAGCTCTGCAGGAGGATGGTATGAGTGTTTATACTTGTTTTACACCGTCTTCAGGCTTCAGAGTTGCTGGAAGCAGTCTTGTTGTGTTTTGGGTAGCGATTCTCTTCCTGACCATTGTCGCCAAGGTATCATTGTATCATTGCCATGTATTTTGCCTTATGCTGAGATTATAGATCGGCCCTCCTATTGAGAAGCAGGCCTGGAGACGTAGTCCATCCTGGACGAACTCCGTTATCAACTTGTTGTCTTTATGTGCGTATTGTCTATGCTGTTTGGTTCTCTTCTTATGGATTTGTGAGCTTCATTCATGCTCTTTATGCAATTCATGTTAACGTCGTAGAGTAGCAAAGATCTTATTTTCAGATCATGTGGTATCAGAGCAAGTCTATTTGACTTTGGATTGTGAGTGTGGATGCTCACGAGAGATAAACTGCAAGCTGGTGAGGGTACATTAGAGCCTTACAATTTTGAGATTGGACGTGCACACCAAAGGAGGAAGATGGATGCTAATGATGCCCACATCGAGATGGAGGAAAACTTTCACAAGGTCTTCTACATGATGGTCGACAAGGTAGAGAAGTTGTTTGCAGAATATGAAGAACGCATGGCAAAAGAAAGAAAAGGCAGTGAAGTAAAGAAGGAAGACAAAGAAGTGAAGGACGAAGGCAACGCTTCAGTGAACCAAGGAGGAGGTGGTGAAGAGCCTTCTGAGCCTCCCTCTTCACCTTCAGCTTCAAGCACAAGTTCAAGTGCTTCTTCCTCATCTCATTCTTAGAATTCCAAGGTTCCTCACAAAGAGCCTCAAAATAAGCCCTTATTGAAGCTCAATGTGAAGTTTGATTTGCCCATGTTCAATGGGGAAGTGAATGCAGAGAAGTTGAACAATTGGATAAGGAAAATTGAGGTCTATTGCCGAGTCCAACAGATCAAATAAGAAGATGTGAAGATTCAGTTGGCTTCACTTCGGCTGACAGGCACCGCACTTGTATGGTGGGAAAGCAAGCTTCAGTAAGGTTGCAAACAAATGGGTAATCTTCTCTCATCGTGGTCTGCTTTCATTTCTGCTTTACGTAAGCAATTTTATCCATTGGGTTATGTTCAAAAGGCTATGATGGATTGGAAAAGCTTTAGCCAAGGAAAGGGTCAGAGTGTTCAGAATTTTACTGAAGAATTTAGAAAGAAAGCTTTAGAGTTGAATATTTCTTTAGATTCTCCTAACACTCTTTTGAAGTACATTGGTGCTCTTCATCATTATCTATGCCATACTTTGCTGTTGTTGAATCCTACTAGTGTGGATGAAGCAAGTGTTCAGGCTACTCAACTTGAGAGCAGGGGGAAGAATTTACAAGAAGACCATTCGAAGAATCCTTTCAAGCCCAACAACAACCACAAGTCCAAAAAGAAAGACAAGAGCAAGAAGACAACTACTGCCAAGAAGGAAGGAGGAAAGCTCCATTGCAAACATTGCGACACTGATGGGAATGATGAAGAAAGTTGTTGGAAGTTGCATCCTGAATAGAGGCCAAAGCATTATGGAGGAAAAAAGAAGAAAAATATTGTTGCAACAGCGCAACAAGATTTGGGTTTCGACTCAGGTGACGAAACCAAGATTACAGCCGTGGGAATGCAAGGTAACAAAACTCCTCATACTGGTTCAAGTTCTACTCATGTTTCTAAAGAAAATGATAAAAGAAGAAGTGAGTTGTTTCACATCAGAGTTGTGTCTAAGCATACAAAGATTGAAACATTATTTGATCCGGGTTCTCAAGTAAATTTGATCTCAGAATCAGTTGTTAAGAAGTTGGGCATACAAACTAAACCTCACCCCAATCCTTATCCTCTTGGATGGGTATGTGATAATGATAAGCTACAGGTTTTCCTCCCAAAATGGAGATTCAACATGAGATTCATCTCCATCAAGATTCCCCTCTTCCTAATGTGGGCATGTATAGGTTGTCCGCAGTTGAAATGGCAGAGATTAAGAAGCAGGTTCAAGACTTGTTGGACCACGGAGTGATCAGACCCAGCTCCTCTCCATGTGGTTCTCCGATTGTGTTGGTGATGAAGAAAGATGGCACATGGAGGATGTGCGTTGACTATCGGGCTCTCAACAAGATCACGATCAAGAATCGATACCCGCTTCCTTACATAGATGACTTGCTCAACCAGTTGAAAGATGTTGTGTTCTTTACCAAGTTGGATTCGCGCAGTGGCTACCACCAGATCAGAATTGCAGAAAATGATGTGTGGAAGATGGCCTTCAAGACCAAGCAAGGTCTATTTGAGTGGTTGGTGATGCCCTTTGGGCTTTTCAATGCGCCTGCAACCTTCATGCGGGTAATGAATGATGTTTTCCGGCCATTCTTAGATGATTTTGTCATTGTATACTTAGATGATATCTTGGTCTTTAGCAAAAATTGGGAAGCACATGTGGGGCATGTAAACCAAGTATTAGATACTTTGAAAAAGGAGAAATTGTATGTAAAATTGTCAAAGTGTCAATTTGGCAAAACTTCATTAGTTTACTTGGGTCATATTGTAGGAGGTGGAAATTTAAAAATTGATCCTTCAAAAGTTGATGTAATTGTCAATTGGCCTAAGCCTACTAACACTACTGAAGTGAGAAGCTTTTTAGGAGCTGTTGAATACTGGAGAAGGTTCATTCAGAACTTCTCATACATAGAATCTCCTTTGCATGCCTTAACAAGTGTAAAGAAATCCTTCCAGTGGAGAGGTAAGCAGCAGAAATCCTTCGACACATTGAAGGGAAAGATCAGCACCGCCCCAGTCCTAGCCTTGCCCAATTTGCAGAAGCCATTTGAGATAGAGACAGATGCCATTGGATATGCCATGGGGGCAGTATTGATGCAGCACCGCAAGCCTATTTGCTACCATTCAGAAACTTTTACTCAAGCAGTGATCAACTACCCCACCTATGACAAAGAGTTGTATGCTTTTGGTTCAGAGTGTCAAGAAGTAGAAGCACTACTTGATGGGTAAGGAGACAATCATCCATACCGATGATCATCTCTTGCAGTATCTCCAGTCCCAGACTAAGCTCCAGCAAGATTGTCATTTCAGGTGGATGGGATTTCTTCAACAATTCCATCTAGTGATCAAGTACAAGAAGGGTACTAGTAACAAAGTGGCAGATATGCTTTCTAGACCTCCTATTGTTGCATCTATTGTTTTGAAAAATGCTTCTTTATCCCATGAAAGTTATATTGAGCAGTATGCTACTGATGATTATTTCAAGGAGATTTATGAGAAGTTAACCAATGGCACACAGGTGGAAGACTACTATTTGCAGGGAAAGTTGCTCTATCATTTGGGAAAGCTATGTGTTCCTATCAGTGAAAGAGTCCATGTAATATGAGAAGCTCATACTTCTCTTGTATCAGGGCATTTTGGGGTAGGTAAGACTTTGGCTCATTTGCAAAGACTCGTGTATTGGCCTCGCATGAAAGACATTGTAACAAAATATGTAAAGGGGTGTGTGATGTGCTCTACTTGTAAGCCCACTAATAGAAAATTGGGGTTGTACTCATCACTTCCTGTTCCTTCCCATCCTTGGGAAAGCATTTCCATGGATTTTGTGGGGGGTTTGCCTATGTCTTGGAGGGGTCATGACTACTTGTATGTGGTCGTGGATAGGTTTAGCAAGATGTGTATTCTTATGCCATGTAAAAAGCAGGTCACTGCAGAGCAGGCTGCTTCTCTCTTCTTTCAGCATGTATGGGTTCACTTTGGACTTCCTACATCCATTATCTCAGATCAGGACTCCCGATTCCTTGGAGAGTTTTGGACAAAGTTATGGTGTATGATGGACACCAAGCTAAAGAGGAGCACCGCTTTCCATCCACAAACCGATGGACAGAAAGAGGTAGTCAACAGGATAGTTGTCCATTTGCTTCGAGGCTATTGCAACAAGCATCCTAAGTTATGGGATGAACAGATGCAGTATGTGCAACATGCCTACAACAGGGATATGCATTCTTCCACTCAGAGCTCGCCATTTGAGACATGCTTTGGGTACTTTCCAAAGACTCCATTGGACTTGACTTATGGGAGAGAGTTTGGTTTAAGCACTTCCAAGGATGAAGACAAAGCCTGCAGGTTCATTCAGAGAGTTCAACAGGTACATCAAGTAGTGCAAGAGCAGTTGGAGAAGAGTCAAGCCCAGTACAAGGCTCACCATGACAAGCATAGAGTTGATCATTAGTTTTAGGTGGGAGATCAAGTGTGGCTTCACATCAGCAAGGAGAGGATGAACGGATAAGGCAAGAAGCTCAAGCCCATCAGATATGGTCCCTTCACCATCTTGGAGAAGATTGGGATGAATGCCTTTCACTTAGAGCTACCGCCATACATGCAGATCTACTCAGTGGTGAATGTGGAGAACTTGAAACTCTATGAGCCTCCCATGATCATGGATGAAAGGGAGAATGTCTCATTACCATCAGTTGATGAATTTGCTCCTGAGTACATGGATGAGCTACAGGAAGAAGTCATCCTGGATAGAAGGACAAGGACTTCTCGCAGAGGTGATGTTGATTATCTTCGAGTGGAAATCAGAGGCACTCATCCAAGCAAAGCCAAGTGGATTGAGAAGGAGAAAGTGAGGGAGCAATTCCCTCACCTATTTGTTGATTAGTACAGGCTTTTGGAGGCCAAAAGCTTCTTAGTGGGGAGGAATGATCCAGGAGGATCTAAGAAGGAAATTTTTTTGAAGTCCTCCAATCTTAGCAAAACTAGAGTCAGATCAAAGGGCTCATCGAGACGATTCCAACGGCATTCATTTCACCTCAAACGGACTCCGTATGAGAAAGTTATCGCATTCTGTTGTATTGATGAAACAGGGAAATTTGGAAAAATGGGGGTGCCACGTGGCACCACTGGCAAGGTGACATGTGGAATTCGTACAGTACAGACGAATGACGTGGAAGTTGTGCAGACAGATAAGTGGCAGACAGTCCAATTAGGATGCAACACATGTCATGTATGGACGATGAGGTGGCAATCCAGTCAGCAGTACAGACCAATCAGGATGCAACACGTGTCATGTACAGATGATGAGGTGGCAATCTAGTCAGTAGTACAGACCAATCCGAATGCGACACATGTTAGTACGAAGGTGACTGTGCAACTTAGTTGGTAGTACGGAAAATGAGTTGGCAGCTGACTAGGCGTTGAGGTGCACCAATCCGGAACTACCACGTGGTAGCACCAAATTGGCCAATATTGATTGAAGTTCACCAAAATGTTGATGCTTTTCCGGTTTCGAACTCCTAACCTCCCATACCCTGTCTCTGCGCCTTTACCAACTGTGCTGGTAGTGTTACTTGTATAATGTATGGAAATAATTTTATTTAAAGTATGCATTGGCATTTCGAGCCCCGACCTTGGTTCTTCCTCCAGTGTGACAGGGAGCTCTGACCAGCACGGGAGCCCAGCGCATTTAGCACATGTCAAATTATAAACTATGGAGTTTGGGTTAAAAGTGGGTTGAGAATTGTTTCTCTGTTATAACAATTTTTTGGGTTTTATACATAGTTCGGTTGGGTAGTTTTGCAACCAGATTTTATTAATGCCATACTTGGGTATGTGGTTAGCACAGTTGTTAATTATGTCAACTACATGATAAAAGGAGCTTTAAGTGAACCCAACCAAAACTTGAGAAGTTGAAACAAGATGCCAATCTTGGAAAATTTGTTGTAACCAAAGAGAACATGAGGAAAATGTGAAGAGGGGCAAGTCATGGCTATATAAGCCCCCTTAGTTGCCATTTTCCACTCATGCTTTGGAGTGGAGACTTTGTAGCTAAAGGAGAGAAGGGAGATTGCGTAGCTCTGCAGGAGGAAGGTATGAGTGTTTATACTCGTTTTACACCGTCTTCAGGCTTCGGAGTTGCTGGAAGCAGTCTTGTTGTGTTTTGGGCAGTGGTTCTCTTCCTGACCATTGTTGCCAAGGTATCATTGTATCATTGCCATGTATTTTGCCTTATGTTGAGATTATAGATCGGCCCTCCTATTGAGAAGCAGGCCCGGAGACGTAGTCCATCCTAGACGAACTCCATTATTAACTTGTTGTCTTTATGTGCGTATTGTCTATGCTGTCTGGTTCTCTTCTTATGGATTTATGAGCTTCATTCATGCTCTTTATGCAATTCATGTTAACGTCGTAGAGTAGCAAAGATCTTGTTTTTGGATCAGTGGTGGTGGGGATGGAGTTGGCGAATGGTCAGGGGTGATTGGTTTGGGGGAGGTATGGTTGAGTGGTGGGTTGTCGGGTCGAGGGTGTGAGTTTATGTCGTCCACATTGTCTCCTTCAGTCTGTGCAGTGGATGGTAGGTCGGCTTGGGGTACGGGTATAGTCAATGCAATAATTGAGGACCAACGTGCAATCACTTTAGCTTCCTTGTCGGGATTTCTTTCGAAAGTCAGCGTGATGGTTGTAATGATTGTGGATTGTGCGTCCTGTCCTAGTTGGTGTCCTCTGGATGTGAAGATAGGTGCTTTTGTAGAGATCTTCTGAGCCAACGTAAATAGATACCAAGAAAAATACAAAATGAACAATAATAATCCCATGAAGGATTCAGTTAAAAAAAGATGGTATTGCAAACATTTTGGGCCAGTACAAGGATTTCAGGTACATGAACAATATATCCTCCTCCTCTGAAATGGCACTGACCCTTTCCCTTTTCCAGATTGTAAAGTTGTTTCTGAATCCTTTGCCTTGAGGAATCATTGCATCTGTCTTGTAGATAGATGTGCATAGTTTATTGAAGCAAATGCACAAGAAACACATAATCATAATATCAAACACATCTAAAAAAGACATTTGTGAATATAACAATCATGATCTTTAATAAGATTAACATCTTAACCTGAAGAAATTGTTGTTGTACTTCTTTGATAACTGCATAAAAACAAATCCTATTAGAATTGCAATCAAACATCAAAAGAAGAAATGCACTATGAAATTCTTTAACATAATCCATTCTTGGAATTAAATAATTTGATTTCCCATCCCAGCAAACTAAATGTTTTTTGGAAAAAAAGTTTTTTATTTTAAGCGCTAAACAAACATGAAAGTGTAGACCAATATCATCATCATGTTTAGAATTGTCTGAATTCCAACTGCATTTCTCTTCTTAGGTACATCTCCATCCTAGAAGCCTCTAGTACTGAACCTTGAAAAAATCTAGTGTTCCAAGGGATCGAGTATGGTTTAGAGGAAAATGACTACAGTATGGTGAGAACAAATCTAAATCGATATAAGCTACAAATCCATGTAAGGATTCCAAAAGATTCTCATATTATATACAGAAACGCTGGTGAAAGTTTGAGGTATATATTAGCTCTAAGAGAGACATATGCATTGAATGTCGTCGAATAATACACAATTTCTCTTAAAGATGGAAGATAGAATTAAAAGCCTTGGAAGTTTCTCTGCATATTAAATTGCATATATAGTTACTTCATAATGTTCCAAAGCTCCCAAGTGGTGGAAACAAAATAAGACGTTAGTTGGAGCGCAAACGTATGGTATTTGCATTGCTTAGGGTCTTAATTGAAAGAGTTCAGAGCATGTAAGATGAATGAACGTGGCAAGATTGTAAGAGATATAGTTAAGAAAATTTCATATTTGAACCTTTTTCAGGTTAGAGGAATTAATGTAATCCCTACATTTTCTAGTCAGTTATAAATGGGCTATCAAATGTTAATTTCTCAAAACACTCCATTGCTTGAGATGGACAAAATAATAGAGTGCAAAGGAATCTTCCTCCACAATTTGATCATTAACTTGGATATGAGTAGCATCAGAAAATCCCCTTAGGAATACCAAGGACATGAGCTTTGATCACAGCAATATCCCTCTACCTTGACCATGCTCGCAGGCTCTTTCAAATCTCCTAAATATTTGTGGTGAAAAATTACCATGTAATATTTGACAATCCCTTCAAAACCCGCTTTACTCTTGAAGTTGCATCAAAATTGAGTTGTTAGGAATGGAGGAATTCAATTTTAATTATTTTTCAGTAACAACATAAAGAAACTAAGTTTTCTTTAATTCTTTTATGGTTCCAAGTCCTTGTTTCCAATTTATCTTATGTACTGTGAGATCGGTTGTCTCCATATCATTTATTTAATTTTCTCTCTTATGTTCTCTTAGATTGGTTGCAATGACTTCCCTCTAAAATATTTCCCATCCGTGAATGTCATCAATTCCTTTCCTTTTCATAGATTCCACATTATGAATCTATACCCCAAAGAAAAGTGTTCTTGGTTGTTCTCTTCGCTCTGATTGACCTCTTTTTCCTCTCAAGTTCCTTGTACTCTTGATTTTTAGTGTGCAGGAATTTAATTTTCCATTTAGATTTTGCCTCCACTCCTTATGTGGATTACATATAGCTCACCTAATTCGAATGCATCTATTGTTTGCAATGTTGCAACTTCTACACCTGTCCTCTTTACAACTTTTGCATAGTCCCTTCTCCGCACTCACAATGCAGATTCTATTATCTCATCTTACGCAATCCTCTTGTAGAGATTGGATATCTCAAACTCCACTTTCATCGGCAACTCTATCCAATGATGCTGGTCTTGTTGGCATTGTTCATCATGGAATAATACTGAGTTCATCCTAAGGGTTTATACCAAAATAATGCAACTTACAAGTCTATACATCAAAGGGTGATATTCTTATCGTCACAGGGTCTGTTATCAATGCACCCTTCTATCCACGTGGCTCATAAAGCATGAAATGAGATCAAACAATGAAATGTTAGATATAAATTAGAGAAACCATGGAGGAAACCAGTAGAGCACAAAGGCTCACTCACACACACAGGAGGAGAAACACTCAACTCAATTGTATTCATAAATAAAGGTTACATTTATAGGTAAATCATAAACTAAACTAGATCCAATAAATGTGGATCAGATCCACCAGCATAGGAGTTGTTTGAACAAGAACCCTAGATATAGAAAACATACGAATATTTCTGCATTATATCTAATGGCCTCCCTTAATGTAGAAATGGATTATTGACAACACGTAATTTCTTCCTAAGGTCCTTAAAATGGATCCTTCCAACAGGTTTAGTAAATACACTAACAACATTTTCACTTGTGTTACAATGGATGAGTTCAATTTCTTGAGACTCAATCTTTTCTCTGACAAAGTGATGCTGCAACTCAATGTGTTTAGATCTGCCATGATAGACTGGATTGTGTGCCAGCTTAATTGAGCTTTGATTGTCACACTAGGTTCGAGTAGCTTGTATTTATTGTATTCCAACATCTTCAAGAATGTGCCTCAACTAGATGGCTTCACAAGTGGCATTGGTTAAAGATTTGTATTCAGCTTCTGTGGATGACAAAGAAACAGTTTGTTGTTTCTTACTGCTCCATGATATAACTCCGAAACCAATATTAAATGCATATCCAGAAGTGGGTTTTTTGTCATCGAGATTTCCTTCCCAGTCAGAGCTAGAGTAACCTGCCAAATGAACATCAGATACATCAGTATATAAAAGACCATAATCAACATTTCCTTTTAAATATCTTAGTATCTTCTTTACAACTTTCCAATGTGTTTTGCATGGATTAGCCAAGAAGTGACTAAGGATTCTAACAGAATATTATAGGTCTGGCCTTATAGTAGTGAGGTAGTTTAGACTACCCATTAGTTGACGATACAAAGTACCATCAGCTTCTTTAGATCCATCACTATTGTATAATTTTACATTTTGATCCGAAGGAGTGGATACATATTTGCATTCACTCATTTGAAACCTATCAAGTATTTCCCTTGCATATTTGCTTTGAGTGATGAATGTTTTACCAGATTCTCTCCAAAAAGCAATGCCTAAACAATAATGTAAGTCATCAAGGTCTTTCATTTCAAATTCCTTTCTGATCATCATAGTAATCAATTTGTGTGAACTAGGATGAGAGAGTTTATATGCTTTCTGATCATCATAGTAGCCAACAAAGCTACATTCTATGAATTTTGCATCCAATTTCCTTCTATCATATTTAGGTATGTGTGCAAAATCCTTAGAACCAAATACTCTTAAATGACTAATTTCAAGTTTATAGCCATGAAAGAATTCAAAAGGAGATTGAAGTTCTAGTTTCTTTGTTGGAATCCTATTCTTTAAGTACACAGTAGTATTAATTGCTTCAGCCCAAAATCCATTAGAAATATCTTTACCTTGGAGCATGCCACGAGCACAGTGCACCAGTGTTTTGTTTCTCCTCTCAGCAACTCCATTTTGCTGACGTGTATCAGTGACTGTGAATTGCTGTTGAATTCGATTTTCTGTACAGTATTTTCCGAAAGCTCCAGAAGTGTACTCACCACCTTGGTTTGATCTTAGGATTTTAATGTATTTACATGTCTGCTTCTCAACTTTAATTCTGAATTCCTTGAAGTATTCGAAGACATCACTTTTCCTTCTGATGAAGTAAGCCCATGTGAACATGGATCTACATCAACAAATATTAGAAAATACCATGCACCACCAAGTGATCTGGTCTGCATAGGTCCACATACATCAATGCGTATTAGTTCAAGGAGCTTAGTCTGCCTCTTCTCTTCATGGTTAGGAAATTCATTTCTGGGTTATTTTCCTGGTGCACATGCAGCACATTCAATATGATCATTTTTAATGACAGGAAGACCCTAACCATTGACTTTTTTTGTAATAACATGAGATCACCATGATTGAGGTGTCTATACCTTTGATGCCACAATTCGACATCTAAAATAGCTAATGCTACTAGTGTCTGATGGTTTCCCTTGATTGCACCCATCTTGTACAATCCACTAAGTCCGGATCCTGTCGCTATAACCCTATAATGATCTTGGACATATTTGACATGGCACTTATATTTATTAAATTCAACTTTCATATCATTATCAATGATAGCAAAAACATATATTAGATTCTTTTTTATTCCTGGAACATACATTATGTATCTGTTTAAACTGTCCATCAGGTAGGTTAACACTTATCACTCCATAACCTAGGACTTTGTGGGACCTGTTATCACCTAGATAGATGTGTGTGCCATCAAATTTTTCATAATACTTATCATACCAATCTCTATTACAGGACATGTGGGAAGATGCACCCGAATCTATGAACCATGCATTTTCATCATCTGTCTCAGCAGACAAAGCGTGTTCAAATATAAATAGTCTTATTTTAAATCCATTGACATCCAGGGTGTCTTTTCTAACATAATTTCCATTATGTTTTATGTATCTGTTATTGGAATAATTGTTTATCTTCTTGAAACAATCTCTAGCTATGTGACATGATTTGCCACAATAATGGCATACAACATCTTTATTGGAACTAGAGTCATTGTGTGACATACCTCTCTGTCTTGCATGAAACTTGCCTCTATGTGGATTCCACTGATTGCCTCTGTGTGGGTATCTGCCTCTTGCCATCAACGCCTCATCTGAAGAATGAGATTCATGCTCATACATATTCATCCTTTCTTCTTCTTGTATCAAGATTCCACCAAGCTCTACAAATGTAGGAGGGTTCTGTCTTGCTGCAAGTGCTGAGATAAATATTTTATAATCTGGCAATAGACCTTTTAATGTGATAGATACTAGATCAGTAGTAGATACTTCTTCACCTCTGTCACCTAGATTATCTCTAAATTCTTTGATGCGGGAGAGGTATTTGTTCATAGTTTCATTCACATCCATCTTTATAGACAATAATTTTGTCTTTAAAACAAAATTTGGTTAGAGTCATATGTCTCATACAGACCTTTCAACTTGTCCCATGTGTCTTTAAACATCTTAGAATTTCTGATGTGAGGTATAATGTTGTCTTTTACAGACATATGAATCAACACCTTTGCTTGGTTTTCCCTCAAGTTCCAATCCTAAGAGAGGCAACGGATCTGTAGGCTTGTGTTCATCCCCTTTTAGAATTGACCACAAACTAAGAGCTTCAAGCACAATAATCAGCTTGAATTTTGAATTTACATAATTTTCCCTATTCAATTTTGATTCTTCAGTGATGTATAAATCGAAAAGGGACATATCAACCATTTTTACTGATCCATGGGGAAAATAATTTTAACCAAACCCTAAAAAAAAATTGGCCCTCTTCTTTTAGTTATTCTCAAGCAATTAACCCAACGCTCACTGCCTGGACCAGATTCAGCGCCGACAAGAAATCCGTGTAAGGGAGGGAAGTTCGACGCTCTTTTTCTCTGATTGATAGGCGTCGTTGGCACACCACCAGTGGCTATGGGAGAAGTACACTAGTAGCACCGGCATACAATCTGTCTTTTTCCTGCAAGCCAAAAACAAAAAAAAATGTGAGGGGAAAAAAATAATAATTTACTGCGTGTAGGTGGTAATGATTTCCAGTTGGAAGCTGACAATGATTTCTCCATCACCGGCTCAATTGGAAGTAATTGGAAGCACAAGAGTTCTCCTCACACTCAAGCTAGCAGTTGACAAGTTTAAGGTTTCTTACATTCAAGCAGGGCATCTCACGTTCAAGGTGGTGGTTGGTAGTTGGTTGTTTGCAGAGATATTATCCAAAATGGATCACATTTTAGCGTGAGCTCCAACACAAAAAGAAATGAACAACGAATTTTCCCTTCATGCAGGTGATCTGGCTGCGATTTCACTAAGTGAGAAGAAGGAGAAATGGGAACCACCAATCTGAAATGGAAACCAGTGATTTCCTTGGGCAACGATCTCCAGTAAACAGTGATTTCAACAACTTTAAGCTTTCAGCTTCTCCACGTCAAATAGGAAATCCCTCACACAACACTTTCTTCAACCAATTTCTGGTTCCCTCACAACAACCTTCAACTTGGATCTGATACCAAATTAGAGAAACCAAGGAGGAAACCAGCAGAGCACAAAGGCTCCCTCACAGACACAGGAGGAGAAACACTCAAATCAATAGTATTCAGAAATAAAGGTTACATTTATAAGAAAATCATAAACTAAACTAGATCCAATAAATGTCGATCAGATCCACCAGCATAGGAGATGTTTGAACAAGAACCCTAGATATAGAAAACATATGAATATTTTTTGCATTATATCTAACATGAAAACCCCAACACCACACACAAAATGATTTTGAAAAGCCTCAACACTACACACAAAATGCTTGGAACATATATACACTATAAATCTCATTGTTGAGATTGATATTTCTCTGTTTCTGTTAACAACAATGGCATGGGAGAGAACAATATTTTGATCAATGGGGATGAAGGATAAATTCAACTATAAAAATGTGTAATCTACCAGTATTGTTAGCTTAATAGTAAACGTGTTATCATTTGTTGTATTTATGATCATAGAAGTGGTATTAGAATCATTAATTCAGACATTGACCATCCTTGGAACAATAACTTTATTTGTTGTGGAAATTATAATGGATGGGCTTACCATAATTTTGGAATATATGATTGGTAATATCATGGATTTATTTGTTAAATTAGCACTTGGGTGTATGGGGTTGATTTAGGATGAAATCGGTACTTTATTAGGCTCGTTGGGTACTGTGTTTTATGATTTATTTATTTATTTGTGCACTTCCCTCCATGCAGTTGCAGACCTTGTTTGGGAAATCCTGTGAATACCACCAAATAAAGAAGACATGGTAACCAACCTATATCATTTATAGAAACCCTCCTGTGCAGACTACGACAATTATAAAATTCCAGGGATCATCACTTCCCATCCCTCTGACTTGGTAACATTTTTGAAAATATATTATCTGTAGTGTCCAAAATTCTATAATTCTATTATTTATAGAATTCAAGGGTTCATCACTTTTCATCCCTCTGAATTGGAAATGGTTTTGAAGCTCTTCACAATAAGGCATATGGATAACATATTCAAGCGGTGCATCACATAATCTTGCTAGTTATCATACATCAATAACATTATATGTTGTGAACAATCGATGCTGCAAATTTTGTGTGCACACCAGTTTCAAGGATGGTATGGAAAACACATGTGAAAGTACTAATAGATGGAGGAAATATTTCTTCATATCTTCTTGTTCACACCTGAATCATAATTATTAATATGTTAGCTTCCTAGGATAGATAGCATCAATGACAGAGCAAGAGAACCATTTCCCTTGTTTCCAGTGATAAAGAGCCCTAACTAAGTTTATAAATCCCACTGAGTGATAGGACTACTATGAAACACCACTTCAATTCTCCTAAGATCCGTTAAAAATATCTCTAGACCCTATGAATATCAATTATGGTTTTTCAGCCTTGCTTGAATCAGATAAGGATATGCATGTTAGGAAGGAGGAGACTGTTAATGTCGAACATAACCCCATTATAAAGATATGCAACTATAGTAGGGAGAACAAAATTTAGACATAATTTTCCATAGTCACATTTACAATCCTGAGCACACTTGGAATCCATCCAATGCTAGTAATTGTTATCCTCATTTTCTGTTCAAGAGAGAATATTTCTATTAAAATACAAAGTCATTTCAATTGATTTGTACACAAAGATTTCTTGGCCATTAACTCGGTCTTGTTGCTACTTTTGTTTAAGGTTTGGTGTTACTAGGAGCATAATATGTCTGCATTTGAAGTTGAAATTAAGGCTTGGGTTCATTTGCTAAAGAAAAGGGGAATATAAAAACTTTGGTTTGTGTTATGAAAGTGTTGGAGGTCGCAATTCACACCTTTAGATAAAACTATTAAATGTTCCCATCATAAAAGGGGTATGTAGCTTAGTGTCAAAGTATTCCATCAACTAGGGTAAGGTCATGTGCTACATTCCTAGGCTAGTATGAGAGTAGGTAGGCTCTATAATACCCCGGTTTCGACCCCAATTGCATTAAATTATATATGATGTAAATATCCTTCATAAATCATGGTGTGGGCTCAAGGAAAAGGCCCGACCACGGATTTAGTGTTTACATTTTAGCAATTACAATCGATGCCAATGGTTATCATTCTAGCCGATGAAACCATATAATTTGGGCGTCATGTAAATATGCAATTAATTAAATACCCACAACTAGCTATGTCAGTGCAACATTAAAGAGATGGGGCCATGATTTCACAAGGAATGGGGGGGGGATATTCAAACCCAAAAAGAGGTAAACTACCTAATTTATCTTTTGTGCCCAGTCATCCAAAAGTGGTTTACTTAGTTAATGCTTGGGGATGGGAAGAGTATGGCAGTCCAAAATTTGAATTGGATAAGCCATCAAATTTTGGAAAACGTGTTTTGACTTCCTGGGCAAGTGAAAACACAAAAACGTCTTCCCACTCCATCATTGATTCACATCCTCTCTTCCTCGTGCATGTTTTGGAGCTCTGGGGCATTTTCCTCACGTTGCAGTAGTTTCTTTTGTTTTCCCCATGGCTAGGAAGTTGATTTTCTAATGTTCAGTAGATGGGGATCTCTCCTGGGAAATTTTATGTTGTTTCTGTCTTCATATGATTGGAAAATTTCGTTTTGGGGGTTGCAATGGGAGAATATATCCACGAATTGGGGAAATAGAAGGGGTTGTTTTTGCCCATGCGAAACTGATAGAATGTTTCTGAAACAAATTGTTCATCTTGGGTCTCCTTTCCCCATTTTACCAGTTCATTTTGGGTTGCAAACCCGTTTTTTGTTATGTTTTCTGGCTGGGAAGGTAGACCCATGATTTGGGGTATAAAAAGAGGTCGTTTTTTCCTTCGGAAGGCCATCCAACATTTTCTGAACGATTTGGGTCACTTGGGTTTTTTTCCCCATTTGTCATTTTGATTTTGGGTTCCCATGACGTTTTTGGTTCATACCCAGAACTTGCATTTTGATGTGTAGTGCATCCCTATGTCAGCTTGGCTGAGTAAGTACAAGAATCCTATTGCAGCTGCAACTATTCTTCCCCTATTTTCTTAAATTTTGGGTCCCTCCTCATAATTTAGCATTATTATTGATCGTTGAACTCTCGAGCCTTTTGGGCAGGCTGTTTTTTTGAGTAATTTTTTTAGATTGATTGTCGGCCTATTTAAAATTGCCATGTTTGTTTTTCATGTTGGGTCGCGGACATGATTTTAGTTTGCTAGCCGAGGATAGGTCAAGTCTTTTGTTCTTTAAGGATGTTGTTTCAGAGGTAGAACGATTTTTAACCTTTGTTGATTCTTAAAACTGTTTGAGCACTCATTGTTTTTGGTTAAATCGGCTGCTGATAACTTGTTTCTCTTCCATTGTTGCAGATCACAAAACGATTAGCCGTCTGAAACATATAGAGCTCCGACTGACGATGTACGTTTCCCTTTCAGTCACGCACCCGAAGCCTTTTCTCTTTCACCGTTGCAGCTGAGAAAGCCTTTTCGCGTCCGTTGTCAAAGCCTTTCGACTTTCGACTAAAGTTTTCCCGCCCACGTCGCGTGTCTTCAGCCTTTTCCCTTTCGCCATTGCGGTTCTCAAATTCATTGAGCTTCCGAAAGGGAAAGCCGTCCGATTTCTGATTCAAAGTTTTTCCTGCCCTCCCGTCGCATGCCGGTAGCATTGACTCTTCCGCCGTTGCGGCCAGGAAATCCATTTGGCTTTCGATGTTGGTTTCCTCCTGATTTCTGCCGTTGGTTTTGTTATCACAAGCCTGGAGAAGAACGAGGTAGTATAGTCGGCTTTTGTAAACTAACGGTGGTACACCTGACCATTTCCTGTGGATTATCTATTCAGTCAGCTCAGTTTGCTACTGTGGTTTAAATGTGTTTCCCACAAATGATGCTTGTCGTTTGATTGCAGGTATTTTTCGGAGATCGGGCAAGGGAGGCAGAACGTTCGATGAAGGTAGAGATGAAACCAGCAGGATCATAAAATGGACAAACCAAAGAAAAGACAAAATGAATGGTAACAAAGGAGCAGTCCTGAAAGGTTCGGCAGTTACTTAGCCAATCATGGGCAGGCGTAGAAAAGATAAAGGAATATGAAGCATTGGAGAGCTGAAAGGTCATTCGTTTTGGGGGGCAGCCCAAACGGTCTGCGGCTGTAGTTTAAATACTTGAAAGTTAGAATTTAGAAAGGAATTTTTCCCTCGGAAAAATTTGTAAACCTTTTTGCTTGTAAGAGGAACTACTTCTTTTTACAATCAGAAACTGCAACTTTTGCCTGATGGAGAAAGTGAAATGTGGAATGTATCAATGTGATTAAATGAACAATGTTGAAGGGGAACTATTTCGTTTTCAGTTGTGTTTCATTAACTATGAGAGTGTTGACTTCCTGAACCTATGTTCTTGTTAAATGTTCTCCAGTATATTTTGTGATGTTTTCCACTATGAATAATAAGTGTTGTTCATAAAACGATTGGCTAGCTGGTTGTTTAAATATCTGTAATTGTTCATGTGTCTTGAAAGTAGTATCAGCTATCTGTAACTCTTCATAATGCATGTACAAAATGTATTACTCACCGATAAATGATAATTCTGCTCCCTAGGGATAGTTTAGGTTGTTAGTTTATTTTCCTGTTTTATGTGATTCAGATGCTTGTGAGCCTTAAGACGAGAGGTAAGAACCTGCACATCACATTGTGACTGCTCCTTGCATTCTGATCACCCTGCATTGTTAATTAGGCACTTGCATTTCATAATTTAAGTCAAAATAAAAAAAAACTCAGTGGACCGGGCCGTAACCGGTAAAGCCTTTGTTTTGTACTTGACCTATGGTAGCCGGACCGTAAATCGAATAGATTCCCTATTCCAAACAGTCAACAGGCTAGTTGGGAACATTGATTGGGGAGAATCCCTTACTGTTGCTGCCTGCGAATTTCTAGGCCTCAACAGTTTTGGCGCTAGAAGGAGGTCCGCCAGTGCATGGCTGGCCGAGGAAACCCGTTTTCCTGAGATTATTCCACCGGTAACAGTTCTGAAAGCAGTAGATTTCATAATCCAATTCCGGAAGAAAGAGAACATCTATATTCTATTGGCAACGAAATTGTTAATGATCTGAGAAGACACACCAAGGCATACGTAAAGAAGATTGGAGGATTGCCAATTATCCCTTAATTTCCTAGAAGAGAATATAAAAAGAAAGATCGCCCCACAGCAGAAGATTCAGTGTTGGTTGGAGACTGGGAAGAACTTGTAGAGACATCTTTACAGGAAGTTGTATTACCTTTGAATCAAGAAGGCCCAGGTACCCCTTACAGTTCTCCTGCTCACACTCCTGTTGGTTCACCTCCTCACTCTCCACCCCTACTTATGGTAGGCGTTAACACCAATCAACCTCCTCCTAATCCACCAAATCCACCACCTGCTTGGAAAGCCAGATCACCGTTAAACCTGACCCCTTTATTACATGATTTACCTCAATCCTTTGAAAATTTGCTGCCTAAATTCGACCCCAATGAGAAGGTACTAGTAGATGATCATTTGCAGAGTTTCTACTTGGTGATAGAAGGATTGAGGGCTGGGGAGCATGAAGATGTAGTGTGCCGACTATTCCCGCACACCCTCAAAGGAGCCGCAGCATCATGGTACTTTGGGTTGCCTGCTAACTCTATCCCTGATTGGAATACCTTCGAAAGAATTTTCAAGAGTAAGTATGCAACTCAGAAAACTCATGCAGCCCTCATGAAGGGGCTGTGCGCGTTGAAGAAAGAAAGAAAAGAAAAGGTGCACAGTTTCACACAAAGGTTTGCAGCATATCTCAAGAATTTCTTTGAAATAAATAAGCCTTCGGACAAGGTACTGATTGAGTATTATACTTTAGCTTTAGGCCCTGATTTGGCCATGTTTGCCAAAGGTAGGGCCAAGCCTACTTTGACGGAAACATATGAAGAGGTGGAAGTAGTGGAAGCTGAAAGAGAAAGTATTGAAGATTATCCAAAATAGTCAGGAGAGAAAGGTGCAGGAAGAAAAACCTTATTGTTTACCAAGCCTAAGGAAGAAAAATCACCGGATCTTGAAAATATGGCCAAAATGATGCAGAAGCTTTCCAACAAAATCATAGACTTGGAGAAAGAGAAAGAAACACAAAAGTTTTATAAGCCATATTATAAGAAAAGAGAGGATAAGGATCATTCTCAACCTCCTCCACACAATACAGCATCTATGAATCTGACAGAGATAGGGATGGAAAATTTCTGCACTTTCCACCAACAGCCACATTCTGAAAAGAATTGTCCTCAATGGATAAACTCAATGACGTTGGTCATGAATAAAATGTTGGATTCTAGATTAACAGAAGATGAAGATGGAAAAAGAAAAGAGGATTCTACTTCTACTTCTACTAAAGAACAGGAAGAGGAAACCATGGCTTTGTGGAATGCTGTCTCGTTATTTGATGCTGAAGAGAAAAAGACTCAGGGGTACAAGGACGTCATGGAAGCCAACGTGACAACAAGGAGTCAAGGGACAGTAAGAGAAGACAGTCTTATACTCCCAAAGATTAAGAGGCTACAGAGAAATGTTAAGAAGAAATTTCAAAATAAATCCTTGGCTGATAGAATTCCAGAATTCACTATTACCAGCCAAAATCCTAGACAGAATGATACAATGGCCAAGCCAAGTGAAGACAAGGAGAAGGCTGGTAGACCTCACCCCACTGAACAGCATATGGATTATGACATCGTGGAGGATTTAAAGAAGATAAAAGCGAATGTTCCACTATTTGAGATGTGTAAAGTACCGCAGCAAAAGGAAAGACTGTTGAGAGCCCTTGAATCATCAGATGAGAGGATGCCCATTGACAATCAACCAGAAGAAGAAGAAGAAATTGGAGAAACCAGTAGTGGAGGTAAATACAAGAACAAGCATCCCCCTTTTCTCCTTACTTTTGAAATCTTTAACTACAATGTGCATAATTTTTTGGTAGACTCAGGGGCAACTGTTAATGTCATGCCGATATATGTCTGTAGAAAGATTAATGGGAAACCTAAGCCATCCACGTGGAGGGTTGTGCAGTTGGATAGGACAGATGTAAAAGTAATTGGTTAAATGGAAGATGTCCTAGTCCGTCTGGCATCCAATGACAAAGTATGCCAAGTTATTAACATCGTGGTGGCTGATATACCATATGCTTACGGTCTTGTCCTGAGCAGAGATTGGTCTACCAAATTAAATGGATATTTCGCCTTAGATTGGTCACATTTGTGGTTGCCATACAAGGGAAGTCCGAACCAGATTAAGATTTTAAGGGAACCTCACATGAAGTACAATGCTACTCAACTGGAGGAGAAGAATGTACCAGTGGATTCTGTATTGGGAAACTATTTTATTGAGTTGGAACCAGGGAATTATCAAGCGAAAGAAGCCAGCAACACATCTGACACCCAGCCTGATCTCCTTCGATTCTCACAGGATGATGAGATTGACTATAATATAGTAAGCTTAGCAGTAGGAATAGATTCATCAGTAGTTAGTTATTTTTGGACTTTGTTTTTTGATGGCTCTAAGACATTAGAGGGGTCAAGGGCTGGCTGTGTCCTGATTGACCCCCAGAAGAATAAACATTTTCTCTCATGTAGATTAGAGTTTGAATGTACTAATAATACAGCTGAGTACGAAGCGTTGGTGCAGGGCTTAAAGAAAGAAATCGAATTAAAGGTAAGTAATTTAAAAGTTTTTGGAGATTCAGAAATAATTGTAAAGCAAATCAGAAATCAAATACATTGTGTTTCTCCTCACTTAAAGCCTTACCAAAATGAGGTATGGGACCTGCTTAAATGTTTTAATGCATTCAATATTATTTCAATTCCAAGACTAAAAAACACAGCAGCTGATTTGTTAGCCACATCGGCCGCTAGGTTGGTACCCACTAATAATCGATGCTCTGTTGAACTACTTTTCAGGCCCTCTATACCTGATATGATTAGAAACTTACGAGTGTTCGATGATGACCAGCAGATCATAGAATGTTTAACAAATGACGAGGTGTTTAAAGGAGCAATCATAGATGATGAATAACATCAGGCTGAGATGAAGTATGACAATTTCATCCCTAAAGGAGTCAGAACATTAGAAAGAATGTTCGACTTAAATGAAAAGTTCAGAAGACTAGCGAACGTGAAGACCCATAGCTCATCTCTACGGTTCGAGCTAATAAATTTAGGGACTGAAACGAATCCCAAATTTGTGAATCTCGGCAAATGTTGTTCACCAGCAGAAAGAGAAAAATTCATCAGTATATTTAAACAGTATAAATATTTTTTTGCCTGGATGTACGAAGATTTAAAAACATACGATACCAGCATCATCAAGCACATTGTTCCCATCAAAGCCGGAGTCAAGCCGTATCAGCATCCTTTGAGAAAAATGCATCCAAAGCTGGAACCACTGATTCAAAGTGAAGTGAAGAAATTATTGGATGCTAGAATCATTTTTAAAGTCAGACACTTTGAGTGGGTATCAAATCTGGTACCAGTTAGAAAAAAATCTGGAGAGATCAGATTATGTGTTGATTTCAGAAATCTGAACCGAGCTTCTGATAAAGATAATTACTCGGTGCCATCCATGGAGCAACTGCTCCAAATGGTCTCAGGTTCTGAACTATTTTCGTTATTGGACGGTTTCTCTAGCTACAATCAAGTATTAGTAGCCGAGGAAGACAGGTTGAAGACAATGTTCAGGACCAAATGGGGAACCTTTTCCTACCGAAGGATGCCCTTTGGGCTTATAAATGCTGGAGCGATGTTTCAGAGGGCTATGGACATAGCTTTTCACGGATTGATTGGTCGAAGTGTGGTAGTGTATCTCGATGAAATTACAATATTCTTGAAGAAAAGAGAAGAGCACGCGTTTCACTTGAAGCAAATTTTCGAACGCTGTCGGAAATATGGCATCTCCCTCAATCCTAAGAAGTGTGTGTTCGCTGTCACAGAGGGAAATTTGCTGGGTCACATAGTTTCAAAGACAGGAATTTCTATAGATCCAGAAAGAATTAAGGCCATTAAACAAATCCCTTTTCCCCATAATAAAAAAGGGATGCAATATTTTATGGGAACTATAAACTTCGTGCGAAGATTTGTCCCCGATTTCGCTCAGATTGTTAAGCCACTTCAGCAGATGGTGAAACAAAACGTACAGTTCAAATGGATTGAGATTGAGAAGGATGCTTTCAACAAAATTAAAACCACTGTTGCACATGCACCCTCCCTGAAAATCCCAGACTTTGATAAAGAATTTATCCTGTATACATTTGCATCTGATGATTCACTGGTATTTGTGCTCACCCAAAAGCAAGAAGGGGGGGATGAATTCCCAATCTCCTTTATGAGTACTAGTCTACAAGGAGCTGAATTGAACTACCCAGTTGTTGATAAACAAGCTTACGTAGTATTCAAAGCAGTAAAACAATTCAGGCCTTATATTTTCAAAAATCGAACCAAGGTAATAGTCCCCTACCCAGCTGTAAGGTCCCTTCTCATACAGAAAGAGTTAGGAGAAAGAAGGGGTAACTGGGTAACAGCTCTTCAAGAGTACGACCTTGAATTCAAGCCATCCTCTATAGTTAAAGGTCAAGGGTTGTGTAAATTGATGACTAAAAGGGGAAACAATGAAGAGCACACCTGGGAAGATGAGGTCGAATTACATTTAATTGAGGTATGTCCTGTGTTTACAACTCCTGAGTCTTGGTATAGAGACCTTGTGCATTACCTGCAGTTAGGGTTGTTGCCAGAACATTGGAATTCCAAAAAAAGAAGAGCGATGCATCTTAAATCAGCCTCCTATCAACTTGTTGAGGGAGTGTTATTCAGAAAAAATTATGACGGAGTTCTTCTCATATGCCTAGAAAAGGAAGATGCGAAGAAAGTAATGACATAGTTGCATGACGGGCCTGCTGGGGGACATTATTCAGGAGATACTATAGCCCACAAAATCCTCAGGGCAGGTTACTATTGGCCTACACTCTTCAAAGATGCACACGCACATGTCAGGAAATGTGATATTTGCCAAAGGTGTGGTGGGAGACAACCTAAAGCAGCAGCACCCCTAAAGCTTGTGATGATCACGGAACCATTCGAACAATGGGGGCTGGATATTATTGGAGAAATAAAACCAAATTACTCTCTGTAGCACAAGTACATTCTCACCGTGACTGATTATTTCACTCGTTGGGTCGAAGCTATCCCGCTGCACAAGATAAATGAAGACGAAGTCATCAGCTTCCTGCAAGATCATATCATGACCAGGTTTGGTGTTCCAATTTCGTTAGTTTTTGATAATGCTAAATACTTTTCATCAATTAAATTAACTGCTTTTGCTCATGATAAAGGGATAAAATTGCATTATTCTGCTAACTACTATCCACAAGGAAATGGCCTGGCTAAATCATCTAATAAAAATCTGATTAGAATCCTAAAGAAGACTGTAATAGAAAACTAGAGAAGTTGGCACTCAGCACTACCAAACACCCTTTGGGCTGATAGAGTCACCCCTAAGTCTGTGATAGGAGTGTCACCTTATACCCTTGTGTATGGTAAAGAAGCCATTCTTCCACCCAACATCATGCTGCCGTCTTCCATTATAGCTCAAGAGTTTAGTGGGTCGGAGAATGAAGTTTTACAGATGAGGATATGCAACCTTCTGAAAGCAGAAGAGGCTAGATCTAAAGCCAGGGAATGCTTTAAGCAACAACAAGAGTTAGTAAAGAGATGGTTTGAAAAACATAAAGCTGGAACAAAAGACTTTGAAGTAGGAGACTTAGCCCTCAAATGGGATCACCCCCATGATGAGAAAGGAAAGCATACCAAATTCCAGCAGTTATGGGTAGGCCCTTTTCAGATTGCAGCAAAGCTTGGCCCTTCTACTTACAAGTTACAGGATCTACAGGGGTGGGAAGAGAACTTACCAGTGAATGGTTTGGTTCTCAAGTGTTAATTTTCTTGAGTTTCTTTGAGTTCTTATGTTTTGTATATAAATAAGCTGTTTAGTTGTCTTTTGAGTCATGTTTTTCAGTTTGTTTTAGTTTAAGTTTTATTGATTTCAATAAAGGAAATGACCCCGCGGTCGCATGGAGAACATCAAAATGTTTGGGAATGATAGACATTTTTGAGTCTCAGACTGTGTGTTGCTAACAGAACTTCTTCTAGTTTAGCAGTTTTCTTGAATAAACTTTGTGTGCATTGAAGTCCTGCTTAACCCCTGTGAAATAAACCGGATTCGAAAAGTCTGGAATACTATGTTGGGGCTCCATCCACGTCACAATTAAAATGTTCTAAGGAGCGATAGCAGAGGACCCACGGAAAGGAGCAAGGTGAACAGTGTATTAAATATAAATGATCCCATGCCAAGAAACAAATGCCAAAAGGCAAATAAGAGTAAAAAAACTCCTATGAAAAGCATCATACGTCAAAGCAAATGCTGAACCATAAGTACTAAATTGCCAAAAGATCCTCTCCGTCCGTGAGCTTAAACTTGAAGTACACCACTCACACAAAAGGACACTATGGGATAGAGGATCCTGAATTAAAATTCAGTAAGAAAGGCATGCAAGAGGACTCATATGAAAAGGGACAAAAATCCAAAAGAACAAAAAAGTGCTAAAATGGCATGGGAATGAGGAACAAACGAATATTTCTGTTTACCATATGCTACAATCATGTGGTGTCCAAACTATCAGCTACCTGAAGGCAGAAGTAATAATGAAACTCATCCTCTGGCCTCAACAGAGTTATCTGGACTTGAAAATATTGGTTTCCACTCTCCCAAATTGGACTATCATCAATGGTTAAAGGTACACACCTCCGTTATTTGAGAAATCCAGATAGCCGGAAGAATTCAATGGATGCATTTATTGTTAAACAGTCTGTCACTCAAAGTATAATCGCCTAGAGATCTAGGTTCACCAGGTAATCGCCAGTTGTTGCAGCTGCAACTATTCTTCCCCAATTTTCTTAAATTCTGAGTCCCTCCTCATGATTTAGCATTATTATTGATCGTTGAACTCTCGAGCCTTTTGGGCGGGCTGTTTTTTCGAGTAATTTTGAAGATTGATTGTCGGCCTGTTTAAAATTTCCATGTTTGTTTTTTGTGTTGGGTCGCGGACGTGATTTTAGTTTGCTAGCCGAGGATAGGTCAAGTCTTTTGTTCTTTAAGGTTGTTGTTTCGAGGTAGAATGATTTTTAACCTTTGCTGATTCTTAAAACTGTTTGAGCACTCATTGTTTTTGGTTAAATCGGTGGCTGATAACTTGTTTCTCATCCGTCGTTGTGGATGACAAAATGATTAGCCGTCCGAAACATATAGAGCTCCGACTGACGATGTACGTTTACCTTTTAGTCGTGCACCCAAGGCCTTTTCTCTTCCATCGTTGCAGCTGAGAAAGCCTTTTCGCATCCGTTGTCAAAGCCTTCTGACTTTCGACTAAAGTTTTCCTGCCCACGTCGCATGTCTTCAGCCTTTTCCCTTCCACCGTTGTGGCTCTCAAAGTCATTGAGCCTCCGAAAGGGAAAGCCATACGATTTCCAATTCAAAGTTTTTCCCGCCCTCTCGTCGCATGCCGGTAGCATTGACTCTTCCTCCGTTGCGGCCGGGAAAGCCATTTGACTTCCGATGTTGGTTTCCTCCCGATTTTCGCCATTGGTTTTGTTATCACAAGCCTGGAGAAGAACGAGGTAGTATAGTCGGCTTTTGTAAACTGACGGTGGTACACCTGACCATTTCCTGTGGATTAGCCATTCAGTCAGTTCAGTTTACTGCTGTGGTTTAAATGCGTTTCCCACAAATGATGCTTGTCGTTTGATTGCAGGTATTTTCCAGAGATCGGGCAAGGGAGGCAGACCGTTCGATGAAGGTAGAGCCGAAACCAGTAGGATCATAAAATGGACAAACCAAAGAAAAGACAAAATGAATGGTAACAAAGGAGTAGTCCTGAAAGGTCCGGCAGTTACTTAGCCAACCATGGGCAGGCGTAGAAAAGATAAAGGAATATGAAGCATTGGAGAGCTGAAATGTCATTCGTTTTGGGGGGAAGCCCAAACGGTTTGCGGCTGTAGTTTAAATACTTGAAAGTTAGAATTTAGAAAGGACTTTTTCCCTCGTAAAAATTTGTAAACCTTTTTTCTTGTAAGAGGAACTACTTCGTTTTACAATCAGAAACTGCAACTTTTGCCTACTGGAGAAAGCGAAATGTGGAATGTATCAATGTGATTAAATGAACAATGTTGAAGGGGAACTATTTCGTTTTCAGCTGTGTTTCATTAACTGTGAGAGTGTTGACTTCCTGAACCTATGTTCTTGTTAAATGTTCTCCAGTATATTTTGTGATGTTTTCCACTGTGAGTAATAAGTGTTGTTCATAAAACGATTGGCTATCTAGTTGTTTAAATATCTGTAATTGTTCATGTGTCTTGAAAGTAGTATCATCTATCTGTAACTCTTCATAATGCATGTACAAAATGTATTACTCACCGATAAATGATAATTCTACTCCCTAGGGATAGTTTAGGTAGTTAGTTTATTTTCCTGTTGTATGTGACTCCGGATTCTTGTGAGCTTTAAGACGAGAGGTAAGAACCTGGGCATCACATTGTGACTGCTCCTTGCATTCTGATCACCCTGCATTGTTAATTAGGCACTTGCATTTCATAATTTAAGTCAAAATAAATAAAAAATCGGTGGACCGGGCCGTAACCGGTAAAGCCTTTGTTTTGTACTTGACCTACAGTAGCCGGACCGTAAACCGAACGGATTCCCTATTCCAAACAGTCAACGGGCTAGTTGAGAATGTTGATTGGGGAGAATCCCTTACTGTTGCTGCCTGCGAATTTCCAGGCCTCAACAAATCCATATGTTAGTGGGTTGATTGTAGTTGGATGTTGTTATTGTATTGACTCTCGGTGTTTCGCCTTGCTGTGGGTAAGTCTGTGTCCCCTAGTTCTTTGTGGAAATCATGTCCATCTTGGGGGTGGCAGTGATGCTAAGAGTAAGGAGCACACTAGTATATGGTTGGGTGGAACGTTGCAGCGACATAGCTAGTTGCAGGGAAGCTTCTTCTCAAGATAAGTATTCTTGTATTTAATTCTGCAATTTTATTTTCTTCGTAAGTTATCATGAATAGGAGAAATGCTTGAACATGATGAATGTTGCTTGTTTTATGAGGATGAACAACATCTATGTGTTGAACGAAAAGTATTTGCTTCTGCTGTAGATTGCATTATGCATCTGTAATTGTTTTATATTCAAAGCATTTTATTGTTTATGTTCATGGGGCTTAGATTTCCCGATTAAATGATAGAACCAACACCGTAGTCACATCCTCTTTGTGGAAATCATGCCCATCTCGGGGGTGGCAATGATGCTGAGAGGAAGGAGCACACTAGTATATGGTTGGGTGGAACGTTGCAGCGACATAGCTAGTTGCGGGGAAGCTTCTTCTCAAGATACGTATTCTTGTATTTAATTCTGCAATTGTATTTTCTTCGTAAGTTATCATGAATAGGTTAAATGCTTGAACATGATGAATGTTGCTTGTTTTATGAGGATGAACAACATGTATGTGTTGAATGAAAAGTCTTTGCTTCCACTGTAGATTGCATTATGCATCTGTAATTGTTTTATATTGAAAGCATTTTATTTTTTATGTTCATGGGGCTTAGATTTCCTGATTAAATGATAGAACCAACACCGTAGTCGCATCCTCTTGAGCCAGAGGGGACGTGACAGGATATACATGGCTAGGAGGCCTAGCCTAAAGTTTTTCTTGAGGGAGGTGTTGGCTGAGTAACAATTCACACCTTTTTGAGGGTTCCTGTCATGAAAGGAGCATGCAGCTTAGTAGTAGAGCAGCCTGTCAGTCAAGGGGTAGGATCACTAGTACAAAATGAGGAATTAGCTACTAGGTGACTAAAAATTCTAGTCACCACAGGTTTTCCAAGTGATTTACTACTAAATATGAGCAATTTTGATTAACCCAACTATAAACGACTAAAATTAATGACTAATTTAGTCACCAATTAACAAATATGACTAGATAATAAGTGGCAGAGTTAAAAATGACTAAAATAAATGACTAATTTAGTCATGACATAAAAAATGACTAGCTAGAAGAATATGAATTAGTCATTTATGTTAGTCATTTTTAATTGTGTCATGGAAAATTGCAAATTTGGCAATGAAGTGTAATTTTTGTAAGTTGTCTACCTTCTATTAGTAATATTAGTGCCATGCACCTCGATCTTCAGAGATCCAACAAAGCAATTGCATGAACTTTTAGCCTTATGGGGGCTTTTATGGTTCGCAAAAAAAAAAATTCTCTAGCTTTCTATTTTTGGCGAATCAAAGGTCATGATAATTGATTGGGCCAGAGTTCTCACCAAGTTGCAGTCACTGAGTTATATATGATTGTTGGTTGAAAAGGATTGGGCTCCTAAAGAATTGTTTTCTTTCTTTATCCTTCAGGCACCTATACAGGGAGTTCAATTCTGACGTGGACAACCTATAAAATCTTACGATAGGAGACTGCCCTAGTATTCTTCACTAATTATGTAATTAGTACTCAAACAGAATCATGAACACTGAAGGTCGCTTTATCTACTTCTAGTTTCTCCATTCTGGTTTTTCCTTGGACTGTTTTAGGTTGTATCTGCATGACAACTCTCCGGAGCCCTACTATTTTTTGTCTCACAGTTATTTTGTCTTTTCCACATTTTTGCTTTCTACAGGTTGACAGGTAGAATCCCTCTTGTTTATTTTTGGATATTAATGTAATGTTTTGCCCAGGGCTTCAATATTGTCTTCTATCCTACTTTGAAGGGGATTTTACATGAACAACTATGATGTAATTTTGATTCTTATGAATAACAAATTACATATTTTTTTACAATGAAAAAAAACCATTAATATAGAAAGAATCCACCATGTTTCTTTCTATATTTAGAAAAAACAATTTAAAAAGCTATATTTTAACAAAATATATAATTTATATTTCAATAAATAGAGATTCCATAATTTTTTCATTTACACCTTGGAAAAAACACAATTTAAAACAACCTATTTTGACAAATATATAATATATATTTTTATGTATAAATTCGTTTCCATTTTTCTTGTTTAACCCGTGCTTTAGGTTGTTTCTTTTTTAAGCTTTAGATTGAATTGCTTTATGTTGTTTCCTTTTAAAACTTTTGTACACTTTGGATTGAAGTGGGATTGAATAGGGAATGGAGAGAACCAACAAATGGAGAGAACCAACAATGGCAGGTGGCCAATCACAATCACAATCTTTTCATTTCAGCATTTATGGCATTTATGGTTCTGCAATTTCCTCTCCTCTTTCCATGGCCATGGAATTTCCGCTTGCTCGTCCGTCTTCTCGTTTCGTGCTTTCAAGATGGATCGCATCTTCTCTTTTGGTGTGTTGTGTCTTTCTTGAATCTAGATGTCGGTATTTGAGTCTCGAGAGTAGGCATCTTTGCCCGCGTCTATTTGTGATAGAGAATGGTGGTCGCCTCGAGGGAAAATGGATTAGGGGGTTAGATATGATTCTTTCTATGATATTTATTTATGGTCGTACGTCCGTTTTCTCCCCATTTGTATTTTTTTTCATTTTTGATGCTATGTCTGGAGGGAGCAAGGAAAATGAGCAAGCATTGTATGTAGAGACCCTTAGTATTATTAATTTCTTTTGCACACTTTGGGATTGATTTTGTATTATTATGTGATGTACTTATTATGCTTTACGTTTAATGGAAGTGTGACCCAATTGTTTAGTAGATAATATATGTCAAACATTTTACATTTAATGGAAGTGTGACCCAATTTTTGTTGAACTAGTGGAGTTATTTTATAATATGTTTTATAATATTTTTTAATATATTTAAAAATAGTATTTTAATTTTATTTTTTAAAATATATATAGCCATATTTATATATTTATATTAAATATTCTATAAAATTTTATTAAATATAAAAAATATTTTTTTAGTATAAATTGTCGGGAGATCAAGTCTCACTAAAGGTACTTTAAATTATCAAAATATTAATAACATAAAAAATTTGGTTAAATTTTTTCTAAGTTTTTTTAACATAAAAATAAATTGTTACAATAAACAAAGTAATTTATTAAGATCCCATAAATTAAAGTTGATCCCCCTCTCTCTATCTCTCTATAAAATAAATAAAATAATTTACAAATTCTTTTATATTTATACATTCCAAGTGAAGAAAATTTTTAACTAATATATATTTTGGTTTCCAACCCCCCCACAAAAAATGAAATTATGGATAAACCTCAAATAAAACTTAAGCCTAAAACATCTATGTCTAATAGCACACTCTTGCAAAAAGCACTACAACTTTATATTTCGATCAAAAATTTGTGCAAACCTAAAACATCTATGTCTAATAGCACACTCTTGCAAAAAGCACTACGACTTTATATTTCGATCAAAAATTTGTGCAAAACAAAATAACATAGCATTATCATATACGATCAACTTTAACAATCGTAATTTCAAAAACTAAAGATTATTTTCCTCAACAAATATGTTGGAAATCGAACCTTTTTGTAAGATTCCTTTTGTATTGCTTCAAGCTTCATAAAGCATTCATTATTTGATAAGTAAATCATCTTTCAAGATATCCTTTGCTTATCCTTTAATTCTCCAAAATCATGATGGATGGAGACATTACATAAATTGTTCCTTGTTATTTTTTTCACTACCTTACTTCACTCCATCCACAATAAGAGTTAACCATAAGTTTTCTAGCTTATTTTTCTCCTTTGGTCAATTAATAATTACCTTGCATTTCTCTTTAAATAATTTTGACTTAAAAAGTTTTAATATGTTATCATTCTATTTTAAATATTTAAAGTAAATAAAATTATTTTCTTCTATAAAAAGGCATATTTAAAGTAAAGAAAACCACTACTTCTCTAAAAACAAAATTGTTGCACTGGATATAACTATATAACAAGATGTTGACTCGGGGTATATTCAAGAAGATATCTTGGCATGGAGCACATTTAGGAGGTTTATGTAAATTATTAGAGGCATATCTTTGAAAATTTAATTTTTTTTTGTTGACTAGTCAATTTTTCTTTATAAAACCAAATACCTTCAAAAATAAAGAATAAAAATAATCAAAAGTTAAAATTAACATTGTTTAATATTTCTATATATTATTAATATTACTAAAAAAATACTTAAAATCATTTTTAGTAATATAAATAAAACTAACCAAACAAAATTATGTCTATACCAACATAACCTATATTTAAACCTTACCACGTTATAATTCCATAGTTCAAACGATGGCATTTTTTTTATATTATATGGTTATAACACATAAAGTTTGACATTACCGCTTGCATACAATCTCTTCGTGGCATGACCTTGGATAAAGATATGGTTAAGATTTATGATGTGGCATATAATAATATAACAGTCGACATTATATTGGTATGGTTTTAATGGATATGTTTACCATAACCGCTTGCATACAATCTCAGCTTCGTGGCATGACCTTGGATAAAGATATGGTTAAGATTTATGATGTGGCATATAATAATATATTAACAATCCACATTATATTGGTATGGTTTTAATGGATATAAACATATGCCTTTGTGATATGTTTCAAACATTGGCGCTTATGGTTTAGGCTCTACATTATACCATATTATACCATATGGTTTAAATATAGTGTTATAACATATGATTTACATGGAGTCATGGTGACGTTGGGTTTGGTTACTAGGATTAATCCAAAAGCAAACAAAATAAAGAAGTATTAGGTATGCTTTTTCTTGGACATGGATATTGCATCCACACCTGCTGCTGCGAGTAGCATCTCCCGTCAATGATAAGCTCTGTGAGTACAATATCTAATTCCACCTATATGCCTTGCCTTCGGACATCCGTGTTTTATTGATTTAGACACCATCTGGCTATGGATATGTTGCACCTGCGTATTGGAAAGAAGGATACAATATGATGTGCCCATCCCTAAATTATATAGAAAAGGGAGGGGTTATTTTCCTACATGACTAACTGGAATCCACACCGCTACGTATGGCACATGATCCCCTAGTAAATAGCTATAGAGCGCCTAACGCTTCCATAGACCAGAAAGATATACCCGAGATAACTGTGGATGCCCTATTGCAGACCGAGGGTTTTTATGCAATGAAGTGAAGCTTTATTTAGTTTTTGGTTTATTGAGGGAAATGACATCAATGCAGACAAGTGGAGCACCTAATCCTGAGAATGGAATAGAGAATTTACAAAGCAGGGCAAGAACAAGCTGAGGCCGGGGTCGTGGTCACCGAAGCTGATGCATACTAATTTTCCATATGTGATAGGAAGTGATGTTTTAATTTTGGTAAAAAATTAATGACGTATTTTTTATGTTTAGCTATTTCTATAAGTCGCTGTTAATTTTTTCGTAATTTTTCTAGAATTTGAACTTTAATAAAAGTGGTTTCTAAACTGAAATTTTAATTGCAAGTAATATGGATATGGTGGGTGTATATTGCATAATGTCAAAGGGTGTCATTTATGATTTGTGTTATATCCGGAAACCTACATCCATTTTTCAATAGTGCTCACAAGTGTTTGTCGATCCCAAGAGTTGATACACTCGATGTTTGTACTTCATGTATAAGTCGATGTGATCAGGTGGCAATGCTGTTAATCAATCCAAGTATGTGTAAATATCAGTCGATGTTGATTCTCATTATGCTACTCCATGCAGTCGATCACAGAGTTGATACAGGAGTCGATGCCTTCTTATGAAAGGAAATATTCGTTAGAATATTTTTATTGAGGGCGATTCTTACAAACCTTGGTGCCATGATCAGTTTTATCTCCGGGTGCCTATTTCAAATGGGGAACTTGCCTTTATACATATTATTTATACTGGTAACTTTATTTACCATTTTTTATTGTTCGACCTCTTTCCTTATATATTACTTTCTTTGAGAAGGAGATAACTAGTTAGTTAATATAGGTCCCATTTTGCCTTGTTTCCTGGTTTCGCTTTCAAATGACATTCCTTGACGGGTAGAATTAGAAGGTAGTGCAGCCAAGAGCCAGTTGGTTCACAGTAGAAAGGAAGTTATGCTACGAGGAATAGCCAGTCTCTTTACCAAGATGGTGTTAGTAGATTGATTGCTCGGAGTGAACCATTAAACTAGAGGAATTGGGGAGTACAATTGGAGGCCGGGGAGTACAGATGTTAAGGGAACTCATTGGGGCAGTACGGTACAATATTACATGGCAAGAGTGAAAGAAAACTCCAATTAAATATAATTAGAATATATATTTGATATGCATGGCTTACACCCAACTAGGAACGGGCTAGTAGATTATAATAATTGGCTGGGCAGTCAACCCCATACCAATTGGATTTACCCAATATACCATACTACTAGAAGACCAAGCATTACAACAAGCCTACCATACACATAGGATTACTACCTTCCCCATAGTCTTTACCTAGTCCCACATCCCACCTCTCTTCCAAACATTACTACTTACCTGATTCATTGTTTGTTTAACCTAGTCCACACAGTAAAACAAAAAATATAAAAAAAAAACATTTTTTTTTTATATAATAAAATAATTAAAAAAAACAAATCTATATAACTTATATAAACAAATAAAAAAATAAAACAAACCAAACCACTAAACATAATTTATGAAAAAAATTAATAAATAAAAAAACATATATATATACATAAAAAACGAAAAAAAAACCATTTTCCAAATTAAATAATAAAAATAAAAAATATATATATGAAAACACACAAAAATTTTATTTTCATGGGTAGGTCGAACCGTCTTGACCCAACCTCTCCAGCAAGGGCATTCTGATTTTCCTTACCATCCTTCAATTCCGACAATTTAGATTGCTGCTCAACCTGCTACTTCTTGTCAAATTGCCTAACCGTTCGTGCCAAACATTGGAGGGTTTGGTGGCTTTTGGATATGGATATTGGTCATACCCGTTGAGGAGTTTGGGATTGATATTAACCACGGTTTATTTCATAATTTATCTATTTAATTGCCATAGTTGCCATGGATAAATCAACATTGGAGAGAACCTAAAGACTTTTGAAGAGGCGGGCCACGAATTCTGCACCTCTGGCGTCAACACCACCTTCTTTGCTTACAAAATCCCTGGTAAGTACTGTGAATTGATAAATTTTTAGTGAATGTTGGATAAAAACCCTATTTGGCCCCTCACCAGAAAGTTTCCATCCATCATGATTTTGGAGAATTAAATTTTTAGTGAGTAAATTTTAGGATTAAATTATTTTTAGTGAGTAAATTTTTAGTACTGTAAAATTTTGCAAAACGTCTTTGCCTCTTCAAGTGTGCCATTAACAAATAGTAGACCATCATTTGTCATGGAATTGTTATTTCCCCATTACAGTATTCAGTGCTTATCATGGCTACGTCAATCAGGATTCAGCATTTGAATTGATTCAATGCAAAAATCTACCTCTGGAGTGGCTCCCACTCCAAAATTCTCAGGGTTTCTATGCAGATCTGACGTGGGGAGTCACCTTGTATCTGTTATCCAAAATTTTGTTTTGTGCAAAATATTAAAATAACCCTCTGACGAAGAGGGGAATAAACCCTTGGCTCATGAACAGGGACCTTCCTAGAGCAATTAGACCCCCTATATTCAAACACCTTTTGTTTCTCCAAGGGACCCTCGCTATAGTCCACTAGTTGAACATCCTCTGCTTCTATCCCTAGGGTTTCTGTAGATGACAGTTTTCATCACCATATATATATATATATCATCCTCTGCTTCTATCCCTAGGGTTTCTGTAGATGACATTTTTCATCACCATATATAGACATCTTGAATTCTAGTGCCATTAAGTTATCAAATTCACGACTTAACTTATCATCATTACAACAAAAAATGATATCGTCTACACAGACAACAGTAACTAGAATCACACTCTTCTTTGTTTTTCAAAAAGATATTTCTATTTGCAATGCATCTTTTGAAACCTTGTTGAAAGAGATACTCGTCTAAGAGTTCATACCAAGCCCTTGGGGCTTGTTTTAACCCATAAAGATCATTTTTTAGACTCCAAACATTGTCCTCCTTTCCATGCAACTTGAAACCATCAGGTTGTTTAGTGCATACTTCTTCATGTAAATCTCTTTTCAAGAAAGTGGATTTCACATCCATATAATAATATACCTTGAAATTTTTGAAGCATGAGTAAGAAAAGAACATATATTGTTGTTCCATCCCATTATTGCATCCAAACCTGCCTTCACATGTGACCCATCCTAGACCTGCCAAAGCAGGTGAGTGCCAATGATTGGAAAGGCCTGTGCTCAAGGCTTTCCAATTATTTGAAGCATGTTTGTGAATCTCGACAAAGTTGTGGATCCAATCTAGGAATTTTAGGTTCCAAGTAATTTTGAACCTAAATTATCTTCCATAGACCCTCCTTGGACATCAAGTTCTAAATTTTTTTAGCTGTCAGTGCATGTGACCAAAAGTGAATAATTGCTTCTGATCCCAACCACTCTCATTCTTTGGTTTTGAGATCAGTTGCCATCTTGCTAATGGAAAATTGTTTGTATTGTCACCTACTACTGCTGCTGCACACTACTGTGTTTACAGGATGTATACAGTTTGAACCTTTGTTAGCTGGCTGCTCATGCAATAGATGTTGTATGCCACAATGAATATTAATCCTAGACTGATATATACTTTGGTACATTACCATATGCACACATAAAAGTCATGTTTTACTCATAATGAATGGTGGTAATTTCTTGAATATGATGATGAGTGTTGCTTTGTCATTAAGGTTTATGACAGTCTAATAAGTTTGGATGATATACATAACTAATCTTCGCTGATATAGTGAGTACTTTTTTATTGGATAATATTTGTTTATCACTCACTCCATTACACGTTGCAAGTAAATGGCTGCTAGTTTGATGATACTCCATTCTTGTACGACATTATTTGCTCTGATCATTTATTTATTACTGAATAGATGCAAACTAGGATATTATGCTCATATGTTTTACATGCTCACATAGCGCATCCTCTTTACTCATTGATTTGACTCCAATAAGGCACTAGTCATTAACAACCTCAAAAGCGAACATCTTTGGTGCTTAGTGTCTTTGCAGAGTTGAAATAGGGCTCTCCCCTAGGAGATTTCGACTTCTGAAGTAGTTGGGGACAAGTGACTATGGTGACAGTGGTCACTTCTCCCTTATATGCTTACTGGTGGTTTAGATCACCATTTCAACCGGTAACAGGACCCAAAATAGAAATTATAAAAATTTGGTGGAAGCCTTTTAGAGGTCCCAATTTCTTACATTTTCATGTATTTAAAGGAGTATTTTGTATATTTGAAATACTGTGACTTTATTGAACCTTAGGAGAATATATTGGCAAAACCTATTGGGCATACTTTGGAAACAGTTCAAACAGAAGATTCTTCCCACTAAATTTCTTTTGGATGGAAAATAGAAAGAAAAAATTATTTCTCTAGCTAAAATATTCTAATGTTTTCTCAGTGACTCAACTTCAGGACCAAGTTTACAGAAAATTAAAAAAATATATTAATTTTTTTCATGTATTCAGAAGAAGAGGATGGATCGGCTCTAGTGAATGCACATTCCGCGGGGATCAAGAAGAAACACTAAATCACCTTCTGGTTCATTGTCATTTCACCAAGGAGATTTGGGCAATATCAAGCCATCTATGCAAATTGGAGCATAAACCAATTGGATTGCTTCAGCAGGGGAAGAGCACAAAGGACTAGCATTGGGGGTCCTGTGGTCCATTTGGATTGCTCAAAATTAGAACCACTTTCAGAACAAAGTCCCGAACATCTATAATATTTTCTACAGGTTGAAGGCCAGTAGAATCTCATCAAGCTCTAACCGATCCATCATTCATCCAGAGTATGACCCCATTATACCACGCAGCTATTTTGATGGGGCACCTCAACTTCAAGGGAAGCCAGGACTCAGCAGGGTTGGAGAGTGGCCCTTTCTTCCAACAGGAGAGAGATTATCTTTTAATCTGGGACTTGGGCAAAGCCATCAACTACAGAGCATAACTCACTGCAGTTAGCACTTTGCTTGAAATTTCTTGGGTGATTGGCATCAAAGCTATGGCGGTCTATGGAGACTCTCAGGAGGTACTAGGATGGCTTTCGTGCAGCGCCAATGACATTGACATATATCTTCAAGCAAGGGTAAGATCAGTTCAAGCATTGATTTCATATTTCTATTTCTTTTCACATATCCACATGTACAGGGAGCTAAATAAAGAAGCAGGTCAACTAACAAAATGGGTTGTTTCAGTCATTGCAGGTAGCTTACAGATTGAGCAGTCAATGGAGGGACCATACTTCCTTCTTCCAGGACCATATTTTGACATATTAGAAGAGGTGAAGCTATTTACCTAAGCATCCCCTCTCAATTTCTCTTGATATTTTGCATGTTTTTTACCCTCTATTTTTTAATTAGGGTGAGTTGTTCTCATATGACTAAATAGAGCACTATGAGCAAAAATTTGGATGATTCTACACATGTATTGGTCAATATCTTTGAATTAGTTGCTGACGGATATGGAACACTGTGAGAACACGACATAGCAATCTTCGTATCAGACCTAGCAATATAAGTACTCTATATAAATATGATGACTCATGAGGAACTTTTTTCCATTTGAAAAAAAAAATTGTGTATAACTACTGAAATTTGAATTTACAGGGAAAAAAAGATATTCACTTTATTTTCGTGTAATAACAAATGAAGTTTTAGTTTATTTTGACCAATTATATATCAAAACTGAGAACCTCCAAACTTTCTACAATGCCTCAAAAGAGCTTTGATACGAACACTGTTCACACCCTGAGCCATACTAAACAACTAAAAAGCAGGAAGCAACACTAAATCTGATGAGAACCATGTCTAGAGCATATTTTGACCCGAATCTCTTGCACATAATTGAATAAAGAGATAAAATCAATTTATCTTCATATGGAGACTGAGAAGTTCCAAGAATCATCACATTGAAATATCGCATGTTGTCCTCTGAAGGAGAACACATAAAATGATAAATGTCATGTTAAAAAAATGAAAATTAATACTATTAATTCCACAACTTGTTCCACTGAATGATTTTCTATTATCAAGGTTCCCTTGCAGCACTGTGATCAAAACTTAGGCCATTGTGCACTAAAAAATATATTATGGTAAGTAAAAATTTTAGCACTGTCTAAATAAATGGTATTTAGCATTAGTGGTGAGCTATTATGTCACTGGAACATGTCACTGGTGTGAGTTATTTCAAGAAATTTCATCTTGAAAGTTCATGTATCTGTATCGTGCATCTCTTGGAAAATCACTGACTATGCTATTTCACAGGCAACTTATCAACGAGGGAAAAGGAGTTGAGGACACTTACTGGGAGGCTTGTAATAAAAGATATCCAAGATGCATGTGAATTTCTTGAACCCATTTATAATGCAACTGGAGGAGCAGATGGTTGTGTTTCTGTTCAAGTCTCCCCCAGACTTGTGCTTGATACAGAAGGGACTGTTGAAGCTGCTAAGTGGCTGCACAAAACAATCAATCGCTGCAATGTCTACATTAAGATTCCGGCAACTGTAGAATGTATTCCATTTATAAAGCAAGTTGTTTCACTTGGTATCAGTGTGACTGTTACTGTAAGTCTATTATTTTCTCTGAAGTTTTCTTCTTAAATAAACGCAGGCATTATTTTCAATTGCCAATTATTCCTTCATTTGTCCAAATCTTGGAGCCCAACATGGTATGGTAGAAATTGTATTTGCTTCAAATTTAAGCTGAAACATTTGCAAACTAGGAGGCAATTTTTGTGTCTTGGTTGCACATTTTAAATGCTAAAGGCACATCGCATTATAAATGGTGTTCAAGATGTAGTTTGTACTATTAAGGCACTGGATAATGAGAAAGCCAGTTGTCATGCATGACATTTTTAGGAGTTACAGCTTCCCCCAGTATGGGTATTATCTCCTCTTGGACATTGGCAACTCTGTTTTGAGGAGAAATTGTATCTCAGGTCTAAGATTTGATAGATGTAGATACTATCTATTTCTTGCATCTCAAATGGGAAGGTCCAGTTAATCTGTTGGTCATGAATATTATCTCATGTTGGATATATAGAATGCATACTATTCTCTTAAACTTGTGCAGATTACAATGACTTATGTAAGAATTTTAATTTCCTATAGTGGAATTCACAATTTTAGTATAGAACTGTGATTCATGTTGAATCTTTTCAACAATTGGTACTGCTGGCTACTTGCAGCTGCATAGTCATATAGTATAAAGCTGGAACATGTCACTAGTGTGAGTTATTTCAAGAAATTTCATCTTGAAAGTTCATGTATCTGTATCGTGCATCTCTTGGAAAATCACTGACTATGCTATTTCACAGGCAACTTATCAACGAGGTAAAAGGAGTTGAGGACACTTACTGGGAGGCTTGTAATAAAAGATATCCAAGATGCATGTGAATTTCTTGAACCCATTTATAATGCAACTAGAGGAGCAAATGGTTGTGTTTCTGTTCAAGTCTCCCCCAGACTTGTGCTTGATACAGAAGGGACTGTTGAAGCTGCTAAGTGGCTGCACAAAACAATCAATCGCTGCAATGTCTACATTAAGATTCTGGCAATTGTAGAATGTATTCAATCTATAAAGCAAGTTTTTTCACTTGGTATTAGTGTGACTGTTACTGTAAGTCTATTATTTTCTCTGAAGTTTTCTTCTTAAATAAACGCAGGCATTATTTTCAATTGCCAATTATTGCTTCATTTGTCCAAATCTTGGAGCCCAACATGGTATTGTAGAAATTGTATTTGCTTCAAATTTAAGTTGAAACATTTGCAAACTAGGAGGCAATTTTTGTGTCTTGGTTGCACATTTTAGATGCTAAAGGCACATCGCATTATAAATGGTGTTCAAGATGTAGTTTGTACTATTAAGGCACTGGATAACGAGAAAGCCAGTTGTCATGCATGACATTTTTAGGAGTTATAGCTTCCCCCAGTATGGCCATTTATTGTGGGAGCTGGCCTTCAATCTTTTCTTTTTAAGACCACACTGAATTCATAATCTCTGCCAAATATGGAACGCGGATCTCCAGATCAATGAAGAAGGAAAAATCGCAGGATAACTTCCTAGAAAAATGATCTCTCTTGTACAATGGGGCTTCTAAATATACTGCTGGGAATTTGGGAGGAGGAACTATTTATAGGACCAATTATTCTATAATAACCTATTGTCTGTCCCTTGGAAAAACATCAAATAACTTTGCTGAATTTAGTTCACTACTCTGAGGTTTCAAGTTGTGTCTAGATAGAAAGAGAGAAACTTGGAATCTAAGAAGAGTTCCTCCCAGTAACTAACTTGTTAAAGTGCAATTGGTTCAGTTTCCATATGGGGACAAAGGCTCTAAAATCTGACAGGAACGAAGTCATCCTGTACTCTTTCAAAATGACTATCAGAGCCTTTCCTCCCAGAGTAGGAGAAGAACAATTTACTCACTGACAAAGTTTTAGAAGAAAGCCACCGATGACTGGTGATGGCCTGTGATGTTCTTTGTTCTCAGGATATTATGTTGGAATACTGAACACTACCAGAAAAAGGAGGGTCACTCTGTCTCTTTTTAGTAACTTTTAAGAGGAGATAAGATTAAAGGGGGTCTATCCTTATCAAACAGTAGAAATAATTCAAATCTAGGAGAGAGTAAACAAGCAAAAGAAGCTAGCAATCAGGGAGGATGGTAAACAAGAGATGGGACACTAGTTGTGGGATTCTACAAGAATGTGTCTTCATCTGGATTGGTTAGTTGTCTCTATGTGCAGATGTGAAGGATTGCATCTTTATATTAAGTTTAAATGATGATATCACGATAATCAGGGTCATGATATTCATTTATGCTTTGCATTGGAAAAGCATTGAAATTTTGTATTTAATAAAAAACAAATCACTGCATTGATTTGCTTAGTGTACTAGCACGACCACTTAACTTGTGGCTGGTGAACACCAATAGGTCACAAGTTAAGTGTCACGAATAAGTTATCGGTTACTTGTTTTTTTTCTTCTAGTTAAATGAGTTGTCTGTCAGAAACTGCCCATTATCCACGCATTAGCTAAGAGTGCATCAGCTACCAGTTAGCTATCTCTGGAAAA